>ONZP01000244.1:0-98425 GCA_900312805.1 Fusarium torulosum
GTGGACGATGCCTGTGTTGCTACTTGTGGTGATAACGAGGAGCGCGGTACCGACAAGAAATGCGCCTGCAAGACCGGCTTCGAGACTGTCGACAAGAAGTGTGCAGCCAAGTGCGGCGATAACGAGGAGCGCGGACAAGACGGCAAGTGTGCTTGCAAGACCGGCTTCGACAAGGTCAACGACTCCTGCAAGGCCAAGTGCACCAACGGCGCCACTCGCGGTACCGACGGCGACTGTGTCTGCACAAAGCCCAACCAGGTCCTCTCCAACAACGCCTGCGCCTGCAAACCCGGCTACAAGAAGGGCCTCACCGGCTGCTGGAAGGACTGTGGTGTCCACGCCTACCCCAAGAAGGATGTCTGCACTTGCTACAAGGCTGGTCAGACCTTCAACGAGGACAAGACCTGCACATGCCCTACCGACACTCGATGGAACGGCAAGATGTGCGCTTCCAACTGCGGCTCCGACGCTTCTTGGAGCAACGCCGCCAAGGCCTGCATCTGCAACAAGAACGGCCAGGACTTCAACAAGGACAAGACCTGCACTTGCCCCAACAACGGTGTCTGGTCCGATGGCTCTTGTCACCAGGACTGCGGCAAGGTCGCCTCTTGGTATAAGAAGTCTCAGTCCTGTGTCTGCCCCAAGAAGGGCCAAGTCTTCAACAAGATCACTCTTGGCTGTGGCTGCCCCTCTGGCAAGGTCTGGAGCGGCAAGGAGTGCATCACTGACTGTGGTGACTACGCCTCTTGGAACACCAAGTCCCAGAGCTGCATCTGCGACAAGAATGGCCAGCTCTTCAACGAGGAGAACAGCTCTTGCGCTTGCCCTGACGGCAAGGTCTGGTCCAAGAACCAGTGTGTCGTCGACTGTGGCAGCGCCGCTTCTTACGACTCTCGATCCAGACTGTGTGTCTGCACCAACACCCAGATGGTCTGGGCCAACAAGGTGTGCAGCTGCCCTGCCGGCAAGAAGCAGAGCGGAAACAACTGTGTTCGCTCTCGATACTAGGCGGTGATGGAGTGAGGCTGCAGTCGGGCACGGAACCGAGCTGAATCATGACGATTGATCATTCTTCTTCTACACGAACATTTATGTCTGTATCTTTTTGTTTTACATATGCATCTTAGCTATATACAGTCGTTCTCCCTAATCAAAGTTAATTTTTGTACATCCTTTCGCATCTTACTCCATTGCTACGGTGATCTGTTGAATTCTTGTGACTGTTATACATCCGTGACAATATTGTTGTGTATTCTGTACCAACTGGTGAATTACATTCCGAATGAACACAGACATTCATAGTGCTCAACTTCTTCTGCTTCACTCATGAACCTCCAACATGCCTTACTTGTATTGAGACTTTGCGCCCTGCAAATTACTTCCATTTAGCTTGATACCTACAACAAGGGCGTATTCAGGAATCACCAGAGTCAAGGGCCGCTGTCGTCGGTCGCACCGGTAATCGATCCACTTGTCCCGGAGCCGCTTGTGGACAGCATTAATCCCTTCGCGGCCAGACAGAAATTGTTGAACGGGTTGAAGAGTGGCAAGAAAGGCTCAAGATGGTCCGTCCGCAACTTCTCATGACTAGCTATAAAACTCCATGACACATTGCATAGCCCATTGCATACCTGCTAACCCGACAGTTGGATGTCCGATAATCCCAAGGCTCTCGTAATAAAAGACGGATGACCAGCTCTGACTACGGTAAGGGTAATAATTCAACACGCGATCTCGAATATTATATCCATTTCAAGCAGGTGTCAGCATTGCGTTTTGTTACTGGAAGTAGTAATTCCGCGTCAAGGTAATTGTGTCGATAGAACAGGTCTGTTTTCTCTGTTTGTTACCGACCCAGACGTCTAAATACACCATTTTCGATATCCTCGATCCATTTACAATTCTTGCGCCAGTTCTGAGAGACCAGTAAAGTAGATGATGAGCTTCAATTTCGTTTTAAAGAGATCAAACAGCAGCACACAGCTACACTCCAACATTGGTCACCCATATGCTGACTGCATACGAAGGGTGTCAGCTTGCCAGCATCAGGCCACCATACGCCAATCATCGCGATTACTTTGAGGCACAGCGGCATTAAAAGTCAGGCGAGGCATAGCTACTATTACGCTAGTAAGCACAATGACCAAGGTCCGGAACACGAGCCATTTAATACCAACTCAGCGCCTCTCATTATTTCAGCAACTTTTTCATGACTACTCAGTGATATATACATCATGGTTGCCAAAACTCCCAATGGAGAACTGGAGACGCAGCTGAAGAGCGACGATCGCGATGTTGCGGACCTTTGGAAGGAAGCCTTGAAAGGCTACCAGAGCATCGTTGGGTTTGACCTCGACCGCAAATTCGACAATGCCAAGTCTATGCTCGACTTCGGGACTGACCAGATGAACAATTTCCACAAGTTCAGACATGACAAAGGCAAAGTCGATCGTCTGAGGACTCTCTTCTCAGCCAACCTGGACTTGATAGAGCAAGGCTCCAATCAAATCATAGCCGCCGCAGCACCCGCATTTCCACCCGCCGCAGCCATTGGAACAGCCCTTACCTATATGCTTCAAGCCTGTCGCTCCGTTTCAGCTGACTATGATATAATCATAGTCTTCTTTGAAGACATGAACAGCTTTCTTACCAGAATCACCATCTTGGAAACGAGGCTTCCGCAGCACAAGGCCTACCAGAATTGCTTGATGGAGGTTTTCACCTCGTTCCTCACTTTATGTGGATTTGCACACAAGTATATCGAGCTGGGCCGTTTCAAGAAATGGATTTCCAACTTGTTCAAAGGCGACGATGGAGAGCTGGGTGGAGCACGAGCGGGCTTGAATCAGCGACTTGAGCATCTTCAGCAAGCAACTGAGTTTGCCATCCTCGGCAACACCGAAGAGACACTCGCCATGGCGTCGCAACTTGATGAGAACCAGAAATCACATACCGAGATGCTTGAGAGAGTTGGTCACACTATTGATACCATCCATGAAAACACAGAGAGTATCCGTGGCGATATCGCAAAGCTCTTGACACTATTTGATGCACAGAAGAAGGAGAGGTCAACAGAGAAGCCCCAAGCCAACAAGCCACCATCTGCCAATAGTGTTCGAAACTCTATGCCGGAGATTTTTGACGACAAACACGAATACCAAACTCTGAAAGAAACACTGCTGCCAGATTCATGTGGTTGGGTCTTTTCGGAGCCCGAATGGGAGGAATGGTTGAAGATGCCTGATGGTACCCGCCCGATTCTCGCCATAACAGCCGATCCTGGCACTGGGAAGAGTCACATAGCGGCGGCGATACATGACAAGCTTTCAAGCAAGGCCAAGGAGGATGATTCTCAACACGCCTGCGTTAGCCACTTCTACTTCCGCGAGCAAGTGGAAGCTTTCGCTTATTTTCTCTGTGGTGTCATTACAATCATCAACCAAGTTGCCGAGACCAACTTTACCGCCTGCGAAAAGTTCAATACACAAATTGGGAGAGATGATATTGACATCGACACTACAAAGTGGCAAGACCTTGTCACACATCTCCTCGGGTCGGTGTTTGGTCAAGAGTCCAAGTTCCATCTCTTTATTGTTCTAGATGGATTGGATGAGATAGTCGATTGGGAAGAGTTTGAAGAGTTTGTATCCAAGTTTTTCATGGACAAGAAACTCAAAATCTCGCTCGTGGTAACGTCTAGGCCTGATCGGCTTGACGACCTACCTCCGGACACCAACCTGATCCGGATACAAGCAACCAAAAAGAAGCAGAGTCAGGACCTTAGGGCTTTGGTTTGGAACAACATCAAATCACTTGACCATCTGAAAGGTTTCAGTCGTTATGTTAAGCAGCGAGTTGCGGACAAGATCGAAGAAATTTCCCCCAGTACGTGCTTTTCTTTTGCTCGGCACTCTTCTCGGAGTCAACTAACAAGCTTTACTAGATATGTTGTACGCCGAGCATCTGCTCGTTCGTCTGAATGACTTGGGTCGTGAAGGGTCAGTCCTTCGAACACTTGAGCAAGACATGCCCATTGATCTTCATGGCATCTACGAGGTCCTTCTTGCAGAATGCCAGCGCCGCATGCCCACCAAGCATCAAGAGGTTTCTGCCTCACTCCTCCACTGGATTGCCTTCTCCAGGAGACTGTTGACGCTGGCCGAGGTCGAATCATTGGTCAAGAACCTCGCACAAGACAACGAGTTCGATATCGAGGAGATTCCTGAGCTATTCAGTCGGTTTCTCATAGTTGGAGGTCCTGGTTATGACAGCGAGGCACTAGCCAAGATTCAGGCTGGCGATGCCACTGCTGTGCAAGACTTGAAGTTAAATGGCGATCAAGGTCACGACAAGGTTTATGATGATGGACCACTCCCTGTCGCTTTCAAAGAACGCTCCATGAGACACTATTTCACGAAAAGCTCCCAAAGTACCTCTACACTCAAATGGACACCTTCCGAAGCCAACAGGAGAATACTTGTTACCAGCGCCAAGCTTCTGCGATCTCCTCGCTCGACAGTAGATGAGAGTTTGCTGAAGTATTGTGCTCTGTTCTTTTCAGCACATTGGATATATGTAGAGATGGACCAGCATAGTTCTGAGGAGCAGATCGAGGTACTCGAGGTTGTTGCAGAGACTCTGTCGAACAAGACCGGGCTTGCTGAAATGTTGGGGAAAAGCGGCATTTCATACTCCAACGCAACTACTTCCGCTATCAACCAAAAAGCCACCGAATGGTCAAAGCTACTGAACAATCCAGAGATCAAGGCGAATCTTGGCGATTTTGAAATCGAATGGTGGCAACTTGCTGGACAAGACCCAGCAAATTGTCGCTTTGGTATCGCCAAGGGTTATCTTCAGGAACTGTACAAAGTCAAGGACTCGAACGCAGCTTTCGAGTGGTGGGAACGCCTCCGGGGCATTTTGCGTTTGGTAAGAATTTCCTTGTGATGTATGGTCGAAATGCATAACCCGATTAATGAAGGCTAACGATACTCCCATAACTAGGCCGGTGCAGAACGACTTCTTATGGATCAAGCTGCTACAAATTTTCCCGATTTCTCCAAGACCAGCGACGAATACGACGAGACTAAAGCTAGCTTGGGCATATTAGGTCTCTTTGGTGAAGAGATCAAGCCTGACGCTGCGGGACACCGTGCTGTTGCAACCATTCACTTTAAAAATGACCTCATGGTCCCAGCAGAGACGACATGTAGGCAGGCTTTAGAACTCTGCAGACCAAGTGATGAGGAGTGGTACAGAGCCTCTTGTGTTCTCACCAACATCCTATTGGGACGAGAGAAGAAGAAAGAGGCCTACGAAGTCTCCAAGACTGCCACTAATGAGCTGAGGTCGAATGAAGTGCCCCCGCCACTGAAACGAATTGTTTATACGACACATGCAAGGGTCCAGCGCAAGTTGGGTCTCTTGGTTCCTGCTCTCGAATCCTACGCACAAGCCAAAGCAAGTGATCCCGACGGAATCACTCCTGGTGAGGATCTTGTTGGCGAGCTTAAGGTCGTTGACAAAAAAGAGGACAAGACAGATTACATCCAGATGCTGAAAGGTTGGAGTCTTCTTGAGAGGATAACATGGCTTGCGTCAGAATATGTTGACGAAGGGGAGGAGAGGCATGCAATGTTCTGCGACATTGCTTCCGAGACTGGGGAAAAGGATTTCATCGTCAAGTTCTACGAGGAGGCAACCAACTTCCTTGACAACATTGATGCATCACCACCTTTGCGCCTTGATCTTGCTATTATATACTTGGAAGTCTGTCGAGATCCTGAGAAGACGCTTGAAACACTTGATCTGGTATTCGATGGTCATGCCACGGGATATCGATATCCCGTCGTGGGTGGGAACGCGCTCTGGATGATACCTCGGGCTCTTGGCTGTATGACAAATGTTCAGGTCGAGCTATTCCGCAGATCCCGAGATCCCGTGTATAAAGGAGAGCGAATTGCTTCACTGGCCAGCATCATGCAACGATCCTTCGTTTTGGATGTACCGCGGACTTCTGCCTCCTTCACTAGTTCGCAGCGCATTGCACTGGCTTACATGTATATGGTGATGGGGCCGGCGTCAAAGTTCCAAGAGATAATCCAGTCTTTGCTGGATGACTGTTTTGTCGGTCTCGCCGACTCAGTGGGGTGGAATGACGCACCCTATCTTTGGACTCTTGCAAAGACCTTGGCGTTGATGAGCAGGGCACTCAGGAACGATGATAAACTGCGTCGATATGCTCGAATTGTCGGCTCTGCTATGTTCTCGCAGTTGACTAAGGATGAAAAGGATCATCTTGATCAAGCAGGCACCATTGAATCAGGAGATGGTAAGGAGGGGGAGAATGCTAGAGAAGATTCGAAGAGCGGAGATAATGGAGAGGACTGTAAAGGTCAAACGCGAAATGAGAGAGATGAAGTCGAGGTCGAAACGAGTGACGATGAGAACGATCTTGGACCCATGCCAAATGATGAAGGGGACCTGGTTGATACTGCAGAAGACCACTACACCTGTGGGGGCTTCTGTTATCCCGCACGCTCATTCAGATGGTGGGGAAATCGCTCAGCTTATCTGTACGTGACTCATGTAACGGGCATGATATGCGAGGAGTGCCAGGCCGAATACGATGCCATCCAGCGCGGCGAAAAGACCTTCAAAGGTCGTTACTTTTGGGGCATCGGGCACGACAAGCTCAAGCTTCCTGTCGAAGGATGGAAGGGAGTCAAGGATGGAGTCTTGAGGATTGAGGGCGAGGAACCAATCGCAGTAGATGCCTTTTTTGAGAAGTTACAGACTGAGGTATGTCGGGATGCATGGGAACGGCTTTGGGCAGGAGATGCGTTTTAGTAAAGTATTCAAGTATAGTCATCGATCTATTTCTGTTGCAACTTGGTATTTCCTAATCAGTCGGCATATAAAGAATATTTATCTCCTCTATATCTCACTACGTTTCTTTCTAGAGTACATCAGTTTGCCATGATACTCCTACCACCGTCTGCGGTGATTCTCTTCCGAATGCGAACTTTCATGGTGCTACTTCCAAGTTGAACACCTGATGCTTCCGGGTCTGATACTCCAGTCGTACTAGCGTCAACCAGTGCGCTTGGGCAGAAGAGGAGCGCCTCGCCAGTCCCCAATCCGACGATGTGAGTGAACAGGTCTTCGTACTTGATGTTCAAATGAGAAGAGCTTAGATCACTGTTGTTCTTGTCATCGTTTGCACATCCTTTCACTTCTCCACCACGGTTATCCCTTTCAGCCTCAAAGCCCAAGGAGACACCAGCCAAGTGTCGTCGCAGAGTAGTGAACCATGCTGGCGACGTGAAGTGATGGACAATGACGGTGGAACACAGGTCGAGCAGTTTGGGAGACACTGTAGGTTCCTGGGTAGAGAGAACGACTCTGGTTCCCAAATGACGCTGCAGACGAATCACTGAAAGAAGGGATTCTGTGAGTGTCTGGCTATCGGAACTGTCGTTCATGTACTTGTGGGCTTCATCCAGAGCCACCACACGGCCAATAGTAGCCTTTTGTTCGAGGAACAGACTGAGACAGATGTTGAAGAGGGAGCATGCTGCCTCGGCAGTAACGCATGGGCATGAGAGATCGACGATGGTGAGTTGTCCGCCCCTATAAACATGTCATTAGCGAAAGCCTCACATACAGATAACATACTAACATTTAATTCCCAATTTTCACCCTCCATGGCGCTTTCGGCCTTCTTCTTGTACTTGTCTTTCGATTTTCTAGAGGGATTATCCACGAGGGTCTGCGATTTGACCATGAAGCTCTCCAAAGTCTCCAGACGTTGCTGCAGTGGCACCAGCTGTCCTTCCGTCAAGGACTCTTGATCTATAGCATTCTTGAAAGCTTTATAGTCAAATGCACAGTCAGTCTGCTG
Organism: Fusarium torulosum; assembly: GCA_900312805.1. Lineage (NCBI taxonomy): Eukaryota > Fungi > Ascomycota > Sordariomycetes > Hypocreales > Nectriaceae > Fusarium > Fusarium torulosum. The sequence continues at coordinate 7,907 of ONZP01000244.1, forward strand.
CTGTGTGATACGCATATCACGCAAAATGCGGCTGATGACGTGTAGATAAAGCGGCATCCCTCCGCCTTGAATCGAGCTCACGGCCATGAGATCTAGCATTCTTCGTGTGTTCAAGTCTGACTGGTTGATCCGCAGCTCCTTCACAGTCACGTGAGGAAGGTCTTGGTAAACACGCTTCAAAGGTCAGCCACAAGGGTCGTTTGATCATCAGAACAGGGCTTACCTGTATATGACAGATGTTGGAAGGGGCGCAGAGCACCTTCACTTGTACTCCGGGATGGCTAGATAAATAGGCAGCTTCGCAGGGCATCCCTCCTGTATCCGAGATGAAGGTATCGTAGTGAAATACAAGACCCGCTAATGGGTGTAGCAGTCTGTTTGCTTCAGACTGAATCAGACAATTCTCTAGAAGAGTGCTGAGGGTGTGACTCTTGCCTGAACCTTGACTGCCGCAGATGAACGTACTAGTAGGAGCAGCTACATTATAGAACAGCCGTGTTCTGAGTTGTTCGACACCACCAGTCGAGCGAGATGGGGAGTCTTCTAGTCGCGAAATATTTGAACCAAGAAGGCCATACTGAGTTGGTATCTCAGATTTAGGGAGCGTTTCCTTGACACGATGCGTGAAGATGGGAAAGGTCCCAACGGCGTTTGGTTTATCAGCCCCATTGTCGAGTAATTGCAGATGAGGGTGTAGAAGAGACAGTGCAACAGTGGGCAGGGCAGAGGGGCTCATGATGGGCAATACACTCTTAGATTCAAATTCTAGAAAAGCTTGGGTTGTTTTGGTTGAAAGACTTGATTATTTGCCTGCGGGAAACTGCCCTGCAGGCGCTTTTATAACCGTGTCGAAATTGAAAGGGTGGTCGGCCTCCAGCATACTTCACCCCAACCACTGACCCTATCACCCTCTTCTGGGTCAAACAATGACGACAAGATATTTCTGATGCACTATATGCAGAAGGCTTCATCTGCGTAGATATACCGCTGAGGAATGAATTCATGCAGCTGCAACTTCGGTGATGTGGCTTCAGCGCAGCCCGGTAACATGTCGACGACAGAAATCTTTTCACACACATGAGACACCACACTCTTATGTATTGGCATACTGCACGGAGCTGTAATTCTTCTCTAGTTTTCATTCAACGCCCATTGTCCCTCGGTCTATGCCTAGGTGTTTCCTCTATCGAATACCCCATATCTGCATCACCCAACCCTCGAGTCATCATTTCATGTCTAATCGTTTTCATCCATAAGTAACCAGATCCCATAGGATTCATTTAGTACGTGTCGCCACATCATTCTTTAACCCTTCTTCATTTGAGCGAGGTAAGATTCCACATCTGATTCCCTCAGACGCGTGGCCTTTCCGTTGACCTGCTCGCCAATGTCGGTCTGGTACGCCTTCATCTTCTCAAGATAGGCAGGCATGAAAGCACCGAGAATTCTGATGGCGAGAAGGGCAGCGTTGGTCGAGTTGTTGATACCAACGGTGGCAGTAGGGACACCTCGCTGTCTAGAGTTAGTGTCTTGTATTTGTGGGTGAAATCGAGTTACTTACAGGCATTTGAACAATGCTGAGAAGGGAATCCATTCCGTCGAGGTGGGTGGCCTTGACAGGGACACCGATGACGGGCAGGGGAGTATAAGCTGAGATCATACCAGGCAGATGGGCAGCTCCTCCTGCAGCGGCGATGATGACCTTGATACCACGATCAGCAGCGGCTGTAGCGACATCTCCCATCTTGACAGGTGTTCGGTGGGCAGAGGTGATATCCACCTCCCAAGGAACACCGAATTGGGTCAAGATATCAAGACCAGGCTTGAGCACAGGGAGATCAGAGTCAGAGCCCATTGTGACAAGAATCAGGGGGTCTTGTGAAGACTTGGCAACTGCTTGCTCGGGGCGCATAGCCTTGCTCTTGGCCTGGATACGCTCTTGTCTCATATCAGCCGCCAACTGCACCAACGGCTGAGCAAACTCCTCCAACTGCTTGATGCTGGCGTCCAATCCGGTGAGCGTGATGTGGCCAATCTTGCGGCCGGGCTTGGACTGCTTTCCGTAGAGGTGGGTGTAGACGCCGATCTTGCTGGCGAACATGGACTTCGCCTTGTTGACAAGCGGGAGATGGGATTCAGGCTCGGCGCCTCCGAGGATGTTGATCATGATGCTGGAAGCGACGTGGGGCTCCAGCTTCTCGGGAAGAGGCTCGTCGAGGATAGAGGTTAGTTGAGCCTTGTACTGTGACCTGAGTGATAGTTAGCCTTCCGAAAACACAGCCAGCTGCACCAAGTAGGCAATTACTTACATGTAGGGAACAGCTTCGATAGTAAGATGACCAGAGTTGTGAGGTCGCGGCGCAATCTCGTTGACGAGAATGTCGTTGTTTTCTGTGACAAACATCTCAACGGCAAACACACCTCGTCCCCAGAGCTTCTCGACCACACTGACAGCGACCTCTTGGGCACGCTTGGATACATCATCCGGGGTGTCGCGAGGGGGCATGTAGACTCGTGAGCAGACGTTGTCCTCGTGCACTGTCTCAACGGCGGGATATGGCACAAGGCGCTTTGTTTTACCCTCGGTGTCTTCTGTGCGGATGACAATGACTGAAAGCTCGCGCTGGAATGGGACGTACTTTTCGGCATAGCACTGAAGCTTTCCGAACTCGCTCACAGCAGTTTCGATGTCCTCGTCGTTGGAGATCTTGAGGTTTCCCCGGCCGTCATATGAGTCCTTTCGGGACTTGAGCATGAAAGGGAAGCCGTATTTGGATGAGATGTCCTTGAGAGCGGCGCGCATCTCATCGCTGCTGGATGATTGAATGGCGACCTGTTCTGCGATGGGGATACCCTGCTTGCCGAGATAATCCTTCTGCTCATACTTATCCTGGATAAGGCGAAGTGTCTTCCACGAAGGGTAGACAACAACCTTTGACTCCTTGGACAGCTCCTCGAGAACAGCAGTTTCGATATGTTCGGTCTCAACGCTGAGGACGCTGCAGTGATTGGCCAGTTCCCTGATCTTTTGCGCATCCTTGAAGGATCCATCGACATGGTACTTGCTTCGGCTGACTTGCTTAGCAGGGGCATCAGCGGCGTCAAGGATGGCGATTTCGACTTCGAGAGGTGAAGCGGCCTCGCACAGCATTCGGCCGAGCTGGCCACCGCCGAGAAGACCGAGCGCGGGTTTTCCACTCATTTTTTTTTTGTTATTCGTTGCGCGTGGAGTTTGAGAGGGGGAGTGAAGGTCGTGTTTGGGTTTGTGCGATGAGGTCAACGGAAAAAATTAGATCGGAGCTGGAGAAGTGGAGTCGGAACGTCGGCGCGGGGGATGACTAATCTTGCGGCTGTGGACTGGAAAGGAAATGTCAACACGGTAAGGTTTGTTTGTGCAGAAGTAATTTCATTTGTGAATGGCTTTAAGCGTGGGCAAAACTTTGCAATGGTCATTATTCTCATCTGACTCGATTGAAAGGAAAGATGTGGTTGTTTGGGGCCCGGCACTTACTCTCCAGATGCCGACACGGTCCGTCACGGAACGGGGCCCGACTCCGATTTAGCTCCGATATCGTTAACTGCAGGGTAGGAGAGTTAAAAATGGGCTTCTGTTCTGCCCAGCAATGGTAACAAGTAAACCATTGTATGTGGTATTGTCTAAATGATATTGTATATGCCCTAAGATAATCGGGACATACTATGAATAACCAATTGAAACTCAAAGTGTTGGCCCACCGTCCGAGTAAAATGGAGGAGAGACCAAAAAGCAGGCACAAAGCCTGCGGGCCAACATCGTCTAAAAGCCATCGTCGTCAATTACCACATCAATAACCTTGCGACCGCCAATACATTTATATGCGACAAGTCATCCGGATATATCTTTCTCGGCCTGTCGTCTTCGCTAAATGCTGTACCTGTAACATCTAGTTTATTCAGGATCCGATTACATGCCACAAATTATGCCAACAGGCGCGGCCCGACATGAAATGTTTCAGGAATACCCGATCTGAACATCAACCCTGTTTGAGTTCCATTTACCCACCAATGCTCAATCAAAATTGGAGAACATCTGTCAATGAGGTCCATGTTGTTTTGAAACAGCCAGGGGTTTTGGTTTCCATAACGAATCATGTCAGTCGATTTGATCGGAGATATTCATGCGCCATGACAAGGGGGAGGCCCATCCGCTATGATAAATATCCAAGCTCCGCGACTTTATCACATACCCAACACAATTCATCAATCCCATCACTGTCAACCACAAACAAAATGCGCGCCTCTTTCGACTCCACCCTTCTCTTTCTCCTTGCCAACGCCTTGGCTGTAAAGGCACAGTCATGCCCAGAGATCCACATCTTTGGTGCCCGTGAGACCTCGGTAGCACCGGGCTTTGGCTCTGCTGGTGCACTTGTTGACCAGATCATCGCCGCCCACCCAGGTGCTACTTCAGAAGCCATCAACTACCCTGCTTGCGGTGGCCAGGCATCATGTGGTGGTGTGCAGTATGGCGACTCTGCGCGACAAGGTACTCAGGCCGTTACTACCGCTGTCAACGGTCTTAACTCGCGATGTCCCGACACTAAGATTGTGCTTGTTGGATACTCTCAGGTATGGAACCCGTGCATTTCCTCATGATATGTCATGGCTCAGCGCTAATTCTTCTCGAACCACAGGGAGGTCAGATCATGGATAACAACATCTGCGGAGGACCTGACTCCGGAGCTGGTATCTCAGATTCGTCTGTACCACTTTCAGCCAGTGCAGTACAACAAGTGAAGGCTGTTGTGATGCTTGGAAACCCTCGCTTCGTCAGCGGGCTCCCTTATGGAGTCGGTACTTGCAAGGCAGGCGGTGTAAGTGTTCCAGTAGTCTGATAAATTGCAAGTAAGACTAACGATTTTAGTTTGATGCACGACCCGCTGGCTTCTCTTGCCCCAACGCCGACAAGGTCCAGATCTATTGCGATGCTCAAGATCCCTTCTGCTGCAATGGAAACGATGCCAACCACCATCAGCAATACGTTACAATTTATGGTAGCCAAGCGTTGCAATTTGTCAATAGCAAGCTCTAAGCTATTAACTGTGGAAAAAAGCGAATTTGTCATGATTGAAGAGTGTGGCAGAACAGATCTCTGCAATATATGTCTTTCAATTGAATAGTATATAGTCAGTACATATGCATCGATCCAAATTACCAGTTTCCTATGCATGGCGTCTGTTTATATCTTTGGTGGTCTAGAACAGTATCCTTATCTCTACTGCCAAAGGTCTTGAGGGCAACCTTGTCCACCATATTTCGAGCAGCACCCGAACTGTGACCTTTTATTTCTAAAAGGGTAATTGAGTTGCGAAGCTGTACTCCTAGCCAGTCCAAGAGCGGCGGAGTATAATGGATGTTGCTTATATGCCCCGAGGATCAACCGCTGATCGAGAACTGTGGCAAGGAAATGCTGGAATTTAGGGTTGTCGATGTCATCGCCATGAAGGACGACCTCCTCAATTTGCAGATCAGGAACGAACTAGACGGGCATAATGTCCTATGTGCCTGAGTATTGCTGTACCAAAGAATTCACGGAAAGAAGAAAATAGGTATAATACAGAAGAGGGAAGATGCTTGCCCGATACATGAATACGTATCAACGAATTACCCATTTATGTCCTATAAAGGACAGCTTTGCTTGTGATCCAATATTAGGTATTGATTTTATATCACGGGAACCACGGGGAGTCTTAGAAATTACTTTCCATGCAAAGATTAAAGGACAACAGCTTCCAGAATTCATTCAGTGAGACAACCTTATAATATTAACGTGTTCTAGCACACACAGTTGAAATACCATGAGTAACAGCCTCAGTTAGGAGCCTCCCACTCGGCCTTGACAGCCTGTACAAACTGCCCATAAGCCATATCGCTGTTGGGAATAAAGCGTTCAATATGGCGCTTACCGTCCATCCAATGGAATGATTCGTCATGCACTGTATCATGCTTCTCAAATTGGTAGCACTGAAGTGTAATGCAGACGGTCTTGGACTTGTTGTGCAGCTGGTGAATCTGATACTGGTCCTCACCAAGCCACGTGACATCGCCTTTCTTGAGACAAACCGGTTGCCCAATCACCTGAGGCTCGCCATTCTCCTGCAACGCGTCGAACCAGGTCACGTTGATACTACCGTATAAAACTCTGATCACGGCTGAGGCGTCTCCGTGCTGATGAATGGGGGACATATGCCCTGGGGGCCAGATCTCCATAACATAGGGTATACCTGGAGAGTTGGCCTATTTGACCGTTAGTTTTGAAGCTGTTATTAATGGCTGGGAAAGACCTACCAGGTTATCGCCAAGAGTAATACGAAGATATGTCTCCAATGGGTCTCCAAAAGTGTCCTTTTTCTGCAAAATCTTGCCGCAAATCTTGTCGGGGTCCTTGCAGCTTTGGTCAATAGCCTCGGGTAACTGAGGAAACGAAGCTGGCTGGACTGTGATGTTGGGCCCGCAAATGTTGTGGTAGAGCTTCTGGCAGCCTTCAGGTAAATTGACAAATGTCATGGCTGTCGAAGACTCGAGTTGCTCAAGTGTGATCTCGTTCTCTGGCACAATCAAGGGTGGGAGATCTACAGTGATGGGCGAAGCTCTGAACTTGATGTCCTTTTCGGGAACAGCCGAACCATCTCGATCTACCTCTGTCGAGCTAAGACTTTCCATCCACTCGGCTTCTTTCTTGACAAATTGAATCTCCATAAAGGTCATGGAATTGTTGATTAAATATTTTCCATATCGAATGCGGGCGTTACTTCGGTCCACTGAGATCCAGTAGGCTGTTTTGTCCGTTGTCAAAGGGCTGAGTAGGGCTGACAGCTTGCCTTTAGGAAACATGACTTTGTTCACGTATGTAGATCTTTCCTTGTCCCCTTCGAAGGAGAGGAGTTCCTCAAATGGAACATCCTTTTCGGAATCTTTTTCTCTCTTGCTCAGAACACAGTTACTTTTAGTGATCTTGAGCGTGAGAGTGGGTTGGGTTTTGGGGTTTGCGGGGCGGATGGTGAATGTAAGGTTTGTTTCTGGGGGATCAGGTTTGGCAGCAATAGTGCCCAGGCCTGGAACCAAGAAGTCGATTCCTACAGTAGAGCGCTCTAAGGAGTAAAAGGTGGTCAAGAGGACCTCGCCGTTACCAGATGGAGGAAGGTCAGGTTGGGCGGCGACTAGGGTTTTGGGAGGCTCCCAGAAAATGTCAGAGAAGTGGGAAGGGTCAGCCATGGTGTAAGAAGTTGAATCTAAATGAAAGAGTAGAGATGGGATGAATGAAAGTGTTGTCTTTCTTCTAGGGAAATCAGATTAATAAATAAATGTTGAGCTGCAAGTGATTGATATGTGATATAATCGTGGTCATCCAATAATGATCGTTAGATTGGTGATCAAAGACAGCCTAGCTCAGCTGGGAGAGACTAGTTGTTTATCAGCCAGCCACGCTCATGCAGCTCGCCAAACTATCGCGCATGCTTCAAGCTGAAATTCCATCGTGAATTGCATTGGCCTATAAAGTACTCCGCATGATTAGAAAAAACCACCACGCGCAATCCTTAAGTGAAACAATACCACTTCGAACAAATAGCAGTCCTGGTGTGGTTTTATGTCTTATAAAAACGGCTCGGCCACAGAGATTGAACACCCGATTATAAGACGAAAGCATGTGTTCATGCCAATGGAGCCTATATATTATCTTAGAGTGTAGGACAACAAGGTCCAACTCGTCATTGAGGAAGATATTGACTTGCATCGGAGGTGGAGTATTGGTATTTCGGTACCCACTCTTGACGCTCTTGGCATTAACGACTTGCCATTGAAAACATTCGAAAATGATCATAGGATGCCAAAACTACTATCCCGTACCACAAACCTTGAAATCGTAGTTACAGGTGGTCGTGGCCAAGTCCCCGAAATGCCAAATATCAGGGGTCTACATATCCGGGTACTTGATAGCAACTACATATCAACAAACAATGCTTCCCCCCTCTTCAAATCCGCGAGCCACATGACTACCTTCTAGTTCGCGGCTCCAGGGATTTCTCTCTCAAACGTAACTGAGTGTCTCGATCAGCCGAGATTCCATGCAAACCTGGAGTCGATTCGCCTTGATCTCCGTTGTCATCGAGACTTAAACGGCGCGTTGCAGGCGATATCGAATTTAAAACTGTTCACAAGTTTAAGGAAACTCTTTGTTCCGACCTCCCCCATCTATAGCTCAAGTGATATAGAATTTCAGCCTCAATCACTTGTCACTATCCTCCCACCCAGCATTGAATCGCTCGCACTTATGGAGCATGTCACGCCAACGGCACGCGGTCTTTTGTACGAAGATCTACTACGTTTCATCGAGAAAAGGCCAACACTCTTTCCCCAAGTGAGGAAGATAATTAGCGAATCGGTTCATGTGTGTGATTAAAGTCTAAAGAATGTGTTTAGGCAAGCTGGGGTCGCTCTAATACTTCAAGAACCTCCGAGGGGTAAATGGGATTACATGGGGCAGCTGTTTTACGACTGCGAATATAAACCTTGGGATTCGCCATATCGTTGCTATATGGACATGCACTTATCTGGTGAGCTATCGGATAAAGACTTCTAAGTCGATTGGTCCTACAAGTGTTTATATTGGGAATCCAGTCGGATATAACTTTTACATTACGCGATAGAGCCTTTTAAACCAATATCTAATACTTTTGTGTTGGTATAAGAAGCGTTTCAACAAGAAAGACTCACATATTAGGCTGGGAGCCTTTTCCTCCTACCGTGCTATTCACATGTCGATTTATTATCACTGTATAACCTTTCGTCCAAAACTCCTCTAGATATTAAGGTAATAGTACAAGGGGTTTCTAGCTAACTCGCTTATTAAATATATTGCATTGTTTAGATTTATATTAGTTTTCGCTGAAAACTCTACCCCTTTATAATAGATAAGCATGTCCTTTTTAGGTACATCCATAATGCTATTATAGTTAAGAGATACAGACGGATTATTATGCCCTTTGACCCCCCGAAAACAAAAGTGCAGCAACGCTGCCCCTTCAATCAGGCTCTGGAACCGGACCTGTACGCCTTTTGTGGCTGCAGTGCCACGTCATCCATACATGTCGGGATTGGCATAGTAGTTATCATCCCGTCTTACCTGAGTCAGGTGCCACAAATAAGCAAGGCGCAAGGCGCAAGGCAACTAAGACTTCTGAAATCGCTATATATGGCCACCGTCGACAGCCGCTGACATGCGGCCCCTTCTTCGTTGCTTGTGACCTAAAACTTTATTGCTAGTCCTTGACAAAGCACTTTGCGTTCTTTCTCTCTTTTTCTCCTAAAGCTATATCCAGTTAAACCAGACAAGCGTGTTTAATAAATCTAGCATCTCAGACTCTTCCACATTTCAACAGCCCCGTCGGATAAGAAACCTTTCCACCAACAGGCATCCATACCTCTCCCAGGAAAATGTCTGACATTGACGAGGTCGACGAAGTGATCCGAGATGTGAGAAGAGCGCTCGATCAGATGGCTGAGGATCACCCCGACAGGGCTGCCTATCTATGCGAGCTTGGAGTCGCACTCGGAGACCGATTTTCGATAACGAGAGACGTAGCGGATCTCGAAGAATCCATCCGACTTAGCAGGGAAGCTGTCAACATGACACCAGAGGACTCCCCAGACATGGTCGGGCATTTAAATAACTACGGCATCCGACTTGCGGAGAGATATTCCATAGGACAAGAAATTGCTGACCTTCAAGACTCTATTCGTATTATGCGACAAGTCTTAGAGATCACCCCAAGCGACGATCCTGATAGAGCCATGTACATGAATAATCTTGGTACTGCGCTCGCTGACCAATATGCTCGGACCTACAGAAAAGTTGATCTCGACGAGTCTATCGAAATCACGCAGAAAGCAATTGATGAAGCTGTAAACGACTATTCGGACCGGCCTATGTTTATGAACAATCTTTCGCTCCGTCTTGGGGATAGATATGAGAAAATCGGAGACGCAGCTGACCTTCAAAATGCCCTCGGAGTCATAAGAGATGCCATCAATTTAACACGAGACGATTCCCCAGATCGACTCCTTTATCTAAATACTTTAGCTATTAACCTTGAGCGCGAATACTCAAGAACAGGAGCAATAGCTGATCTCAGAGAGTCCATCCAAGTCGCGCAGGACACGGTCGTCATAGCGCCTCCCGACGACCCAGACAGACCAATGTATTTGAATAATCTTGGACTGGCACTTGGGAACCTATATTCCGTAACGAACTTAGATTCAGACATTGATAGAGCTATGTTAGCCTTAGGGGAAGCTAGGGACTTAACCCCGGAAAACTCAAGCGACTGGGCAACTTACACGCACAACCTTGGCAACCAATTTGGACGCAAGTTCTCGAAGACAGGAGCAACAGCTGATATCGAGGAATCTCTTCGACTTATCCGACAGGCGATCCAATCGGTATCGACGGACCACCCAGACCGAGCCAGTTGGCTTAACAGCCTTGGTGTTCGTCTCAGTCAGAGTTACTTGGCAACAGACAACACAGCAGACCTTGAAGAAGCCATTAGAGTCACCCAGGAAGCAGTCAACACAACACAAGATATAGTAGACAAGGTGTCATATCTATGTAACTGGGGGAATCGACTTGGCGAAAGATATTTGAGGACAGGAGCCACCGCGGATATTGATAATGCCGTTCAAGCCATACACCAAGCGATTAGTATATCACCAGCCAATTCCATTATGCAAGCTATGTGCTTGAATAGCCTTGGAAACCGGCTTGGGGACAGGCATATCGTGGAAGGAGCGATGCCTTTCCTAGAAGAATCTATCAGAACTCTACAACAAGCGGACGGCATGATGCCGGAGAACCACCAAGACAAGGCTACGGTCTTGAACAGCCTCGGGGTCCAGCTAGCAGCCAGATATACCTCGGTAAACGCGATAGACGACCTTGAAAGCACCATCGAGACGACAAGACGGGCGGTTGAGATAACGCCGCGGAGCAAACTAATTAGGGCGCTGTTTTTGCATAATCTTGGAGCTGCCCTTGGCGATAGGTACACCCGCATGAACACGACAGAGGACCTCGATGAGGCTATCCAAATCTCACGGGAAGCCGTCAACATGACTCCTAGTGGCCACCCTAACAGGGCAATGTATCTGAACGGCCTTGCAATTCGACTAGGAGACAGATATTCTAGGGGGGGCACGGGCTCGATGTCAGATCTCAGTGATGCTATCGAAGCGGCCAGTGAAGCGGTTGATGCAGCACCAAGTGTCCACACAACAAGACCTAGATATCTAAATACCCTCGGACTTTGGCTCTTGGAAAGATACAAAGGAGTAAAGGCGACAACCGACCTTGACAAGGCTATCCGAGTTTTGCAAGAAGCAGTCGACACAACGCCAAAGAGTCACCCCCATAGAGCTAGGTTTCTCAATAACCTCGGCACTGGCCTCGACCACAGGTATTCGAGAACGGGCGCATCTGCAGACCACAAAGGGGCCCTCTCCCAGTTCCAATCAGCCCTCCACGAACCGAACTCCCCTACCATTGATCGCATAGCGGGTGGTATAGCAGTTCTTTGGATCTGTGCCACCACTTCGGACTGGCAACAAGTAAGCGACGCTTTAGAAGTTGCCGTCAGTCTCTTGCCAAAATTGACAGCACGATCTCTCCAAAACCCCGACAAGCAGCATCTGCTCGGTCAGGTCGTCGGCCTAGGTTCCAATGCCGCAGCGGCGGCCTTGCATGCTGGAAGAGGTCCAACTGCTGCGCTCAAGGTCCTCGAGCAGGGGCGCGGCGTGCTTGCGACGGCGCTCGAGGAGATGCGGACGGATATCATAGAGCTACAATTCAGGTATCCCGAACTTGCCAAGCGATTTGTCGACCTTCGAGACGAGCTGGACCCTCCGGTCGCGCGTAACACGTTTTACTCGGACGAACACGGTGGTTCCAATCAACAGGCTCGAGCGAATAGGCGCTACGACGCGGGCAACAAACTCGATGAACTGATTGCCGAGATTCAAAGACAGCCCGGGTTTGAGGACTTCTTGGCTTCCCCAAGCGAAGCAGACTTGAGGGCTGCTGCGAGGTGTGGTCCCATCGTCGTTGTAAATACCAGCGAGTACCGCTGCGATGCCATACTCGTGGAGCAGCACCAGATAAGGTCCGTGGAGTTGCCTAAAGATATGGAGGAAAGAGCGCGGAATTGTGACCTTGGGAATACCGAAACCTTGGAATGGCTTTGGGACGCAGTTGCCAAACCAGTCCTGGACGCCCTGGGCTTCACGCACCGTCATGACCCGTCTCTCGAGAAATGGCCGCGCATATGGTGGGTTGCTACGGGCATCATGGCCAAGTTCCCACTTCATGCCGCTGGGCGCCATAACGATGCCTCCTCTGAATCTGCAAGCGTGCTGGATAGGGTCATGTCGTCGTACAGCTCATCTATCAAGACTATCATACAGAGCCGACGACGTCGTCATAGAGAAGCCGCATTGCCAGCCCCGGCCCGGGCGCTTCTTGTCGCTATAGAACATACACCAGAACAGACCAGTCTTCCTTTCGCAGCCACAGAGTTAGAGGAGATCCGAGACTTGGTCAAAACGATGCACCTGGAACCCACTGAGCCAGGACAGCACAAGCAAGACATCATAGCACACTTGCCGCAATGCAAGGTATTTCATTTCGCTGGCCATGGCCATACGGACGGTCACGATCCAATGAGAAGCTATCTGCTTCTAAAGGATGGAAAGGAAAACCCACTTACGGTAGCTAATCTTCTCGAGATGAATCTCCGTGAGCACTCGCCTTTTCTGGCCTACCTCTCTGCGTGTGGAACAGGCCGGATCAAGGACAAGAGATTCGTCGACGAGAGCATCCATCTGATTAGCGCCTGCCAGTTGGCGGGCTTTCGTCACGTCATTGGTACCCTATGGGAGGTTAATGATGAACTATGTGTAGACATGGCGAGAATCACGTACGAAGGTATGAGGGATGGCTCCATGACGGATGAATCGGTATGTCGCGGGCTGCACAACGCAACTCGAGAACTCCGAGTTCGTTGGCTCAACATACCGACAAACTCGGTAGCAAAAGTCGAATCTCCTTTAGTAGAAGGCGAGGCATGCGTCGGGAGTGCAAGTGACGGGCCGAGAGATATTGTGTGTGATGACTACAAAACCACGCCATTGCATTGGGTCCCTTATGTTCATTTTGGCGTGTGATTTACTTCTTATTCAGATGATGGTGTCAAATATCTAGAAATTGGCAAAATGCACGGCGGGCTACGTACGTTAAGTAACCCAATGGAAAGGTCGCAGAGGGCGAGTTGGCTGTATACAACTTGACTCTTACAGACTCGGCTGATTTGACTGCATGGTGAAGAGTTAAATTTGGCCATGATGTTGGTGGAGGTCAACAGGAAGCAACAAGAAAAAAATCAAAGGAAGGTGCTGCTCTCTCAGTTCGTCTTTGCTCTCGCTCAACGAGTTGTCGCTCCTCCTGTCGCTCTCTCAAGGGCCTCGAAGTTGCCATCTGTGACGGACTGAATAACAGAACACGGAAATTAGTTAAGTTCTTTATCAAGCTCGGATGGAAGAAACTGCATAAGTACTGCCAACTCATCGCCAAGACTGGCTCCTCTGACGTGGGTTCACAGTTTTGAATTCTTCAAATACGTCTTGCCAGTTTGCACCTACGACATCATCGCTTTTCCTTTGCTTTGTTAGAGAGATATTTGGGCTGAAAGTATTTGCGAAATCTATTACAAAATAAAAGCGCACTGCAGGAAACCTTCCACCATTCTAGAGAGCCGCTCACTTATAATTGGTGATAATAAGAACGTTTAACCTTCTGAATTCTGTGAGGCATACTATCACGTCATGGCGCTGGTTCCTAAGCAGGTTAATGAGATGATGTTAGGCTGGTACTCTAATATTAACCTGTTTATGAAGGAAGAAAGAGAAATTCTCAGCGTCAGTTTTGGGGCCTTGTATGGGCTGTTACAGCCTCAACACAACACTCATTGCCAAGCTTTGATTGATATTCGAAACTATGGATAGCTAGCATATTAGGCAAATCAGTAGCAACTATCTTCGAATAAGGTATTAAACAACGTATGCATTGATTGCGTATTAGAAGAGTGACTAGTTATCTGTTAAATATAAATAGCCAGATATGAACTTGTTACTAAAATGCAGCTTATTATGGTAGCCAACTCAATCAAACAACTTAGTCTACATGGGCAAAGTAAGAGATCGGATCGTTCAGTCGTAGTTACTAGAGCCAGCTAGAATGTATTTTTTATAAAAAGAGCTAGAATAACAAAGTCAAGAGTTCTTTTTCGCTAGCCGCTCTCGCTCATCAGTCCCATGAAGCCAGTCTAACCAGGGCATACCTCCAAAATGCACGTCGAATCGTTCATGATGGCGGTCATGACGATATGCTGCACCTCCAAAGAAATCATATCCGCTGTGAACCGTAGCTGTCTCAACGAGTTGCCAAGCAAGGAACGCCCACATTGTCAATATGTGAGTGCCCAGAAGAACGGGTGGTAGGACTATCGGGAGCGTGTTGGCGACAATGTGCTCGATAGGATGCGCATACTGCGAGGCGAAGGAAACAGGTGCTTTGAATTTGTGGTGGATTTTGTGGATGCGGCGATATAGATATGGAACATGAAATAATCGATGTGAATAGTAGAACAAAATCTCGCGAGCTACCAGGCAGATTGTAAAATCGAAGACAAAGGCCTTTGCAGATGGTATTGATGCTGTGATCTGGAAAGGGGATGGCTGGTTTTGTCGGCTTGCCAGAGCAGCTAACGAAATCTGAAGCCCAATCACAATAGCTTGATTTCTCAAAGATACGATGATTGCGTCCAAGATTTCGGAGTAATTGGGCTGCTTTGGAGCAGGTTGGATCTTGTGTTTTGCTGCAAAGGATGGGGCATAGTAGTCCAGAAGAACAAACAAGGCCGATGGTATCCACCAGAAGACAACTTGAACAGCCAGAGTGCCGACCATTTCAATCACAAATGGGTCATAACGGGCGACTATTTGAGCCCATTGCTGAGACATATTGGATTCCATATGGAGATTAAATTAACTGGCGACATCTCGACGGACAGGTCAAAGGCCTATATATACATAAGAAATAACTAACTCAATTAAGTAGGAGGGAGACTTTCATACGCTACCCCGCGATTTGCAATGCTAGCGCTTGGGATTGTCAGAAGAGGCTGATGAGGGTGTCCTCTCACTTGCCCAAACAAGTCAAGCAACTTCAATTTGAGTCAATTTTGGCCCGAGAGCCTCGGTTGGCGGTTGTTCGTCTCCGGCTTCTGACGCATCACATGGCGTTTGTTTCTATTTTAAGGATTTGACAGATTATTCAATTGCAGATTTACACCTACAACCCGTAGTCTTTACAAGTAAGCTGGGAAGGTCTATGTATGTGTTTCGTTAGATGGGTGATATTATCACTAGCACCAGTGAATATATTTGAACTATATCAATCAATGCTACGCGACATATGCTACATACGCGTGGTCAGTGATAGTATGTCATGTATGAATAGAATTTACTTGGAAAGTTTTGCCATTCTGCAAACAACCTTGAAATTGCCGTTGATTGAGTATTAATCTATGAACGCGACCTGAAACTATTACCTCTACACCTAAAACTTGCGATTTATAAAAAGTACGCCGGAGTTAGATATAGTAGGTATTTGCCTAGCCTCTGCCTTATCCGTGATTGATGATTAGTCATGGACAATTGACGATAGATCACAAGCGCCTGGTTCACCATTATAGCTTCGCTTCGTGGATAACCCCAATACATATCGATCTAGTACCACTGTAAACAAATTACAGGTAAAGATAATTACCCTTGAAAAGGTTTCCACTGGAGCGCTGCATTTACGGATATTACGGCCGGAAGTTCTGTGCCGCAACTAGTCTCGGCACCAATATCCGGGGTTTAGCTTGGAATTCTTGGCCAAGAGCTAAGAAAACACCTTTTCCAAAGCCAAGAAGTTACATCATAAGCGCCGTTATGCCACTCAATCAGGCATTTTGTCTAGAGGTACGTAAGCCCAGATGTCAATATTTCAGCCACCTTGGAAATACAAGGCACAATGTTTGCAGACGGAAAGCTTAGCACGGAACTTGGCCTGCAACCTTGTTCAAATGACGTTTTTACAATGACGCTCAAGATATAATATGCATCAATCCTAGGAACGTTGTTCTTGGTAAAGGTTCTTCATTTGTTTTCTTCAGCGCACGATTAAAAGTCAAGATGGTTTCACAGCACGTCTTTGACCTTTGCCAAGCAAGAGACACGGTCAGTTCCGTCTTGGCAACGGATCCAAGCCAACCACCCGGCGACATTGTTAAGAAATTGTATGGCCATCACGAACACGGTTTACACCACGGCCTCACCACTAAAGAGGATAAGACCTCGGCCGACGACACAAGCGAAAACGCTCTTCGGTGCGGTCGTTGGGGTCCGACCAGCCCGAGTCCATTATTTTTACAAGCATTTGCGGACTCTTTACGATGTCTCGATAGGGATCCTATGGCAGGAGTTGTCTCCCCTCCTCTGATGGGTTCCTATGGAACGATGCCTCTTACAGTCATTGCGCCTTTGGCGGATGTTATGCGGCATTGCTCCAATTTGATTGTGCGCGCTCAGAAAGAAGTGTTTTACATCACATGCTCCTGGGCAGCTTCAATAGCCCAAGAATTACTGAAAAATGCTCTGATAGAGCTTTCGAGGCGTGCTGGAAAGAGGGGAGAGCGAGTGGTGGTCAAGATTATGTATGACAAACCAGGACCATCGAACGCGATAACGCCACATCAACCAGTCAAGGTCAAGACATATACTTCCAAATCTGTTGGTCTTCCCTCTCCCGAAGAGATTCCCAACATCGACCTCGAGGTAGTTAGCCTGCATAGATTGGTCCTAGGCACTTTACATGCTAAGTTCTGCTTGGTCGATCGCAAAATCGCTGCGGTGATGAGCAACAACACAGAAGACAATGATAACTTGGAGATGATGGTTCATGTCGAAGGGCCTATCGTTGACAGCATATACGATACAGCCTTGATTACCTGGCAGAATACTTTACACCCAGCGCTCCCCTCACTTGCTCCCTCGACCACGCACAGCGAATCGTCATTATCTAATCAAGGCCCTCCATGTACCGGAGAAGGGGACCTGCTAATAGAAAATCCACTTGCAGCAAGATCCAACAATGGTGATGCGCTCCCTGAGCACATGCCAGACAGCCCCCACTATGATGACGACATAGAAGGAGAAATTAGACGCATGCAATCATGCTACTCTATGAAGGAAGGGGAAAGCCGTCTTCAAGCAGCCAATCGCCAACTCAATATTGCAGTACAACGACCAATCGAGCCTACAGGTCCTGAGATTGATGAGGGCGAAGAAATGACACCGTATATCCCAACCTCGATCGACTCAAAGCCTGTCCCGATGGCTCTTGTATCCCGTCCTCCTTATGGCGCCATCGATTCAAAAAGCATCCATGTTCCTCAAAACGAAGCTTGGTTGTCCTTGATAAGAAATGCGAAGCACAGTATTTTCATCCAAACTCCCGATCTCAATGCCGCTCCTTTGGTTCCCGCGCTTGTCGAAGCGTTGAAGAGAGGAGTTGAAGTCACTTATTACGTTTGTTTCGGATACAATGATCCTGGTGAAATGATTCCTGGCCAAGGTGGAACAAATGATCAAATTTCCCAAAGCCTTACCGCATCACTTCCTAAGGACGGCCCCGAACGCAAGCTTTTACACATATATAATTACGTTGGGAAGGATCAAGATCATCCTATCCATCAGTCCTTCAAAGCTCGTTCATGTCATATCAAGCTGTTGATCGTGGACGAGAGCGTCGGTATCCAAGGCAGTGGTAATCAAGACACACAGTCATGGTTCCACAGTCAGGAGATAAACCTCATGGTTGATAGTCCGGAGATCTGTCGGAAGTGGAGGGAGGGTATCGATAGGAACCAGAACACAAGAAAGTTTGGTAAAGTAGCGGAGGATGGAATATGGAGAGATGCGAAAGGAAACCCTGGCAAGGGATATATGGGTAATCCTGGTCCTAAGATGGGGTTGGTAAAGGGTGTGATTGGGATGATAATGAAGATGAAGGGACCAGGAGGGTTTTGAGGACCTTGTTTGCTGCAAGAGATTCCGTTTGAGCTATACGCAATCATGTGGAAATGTTACGCACGATTCAATGTTTCGATATCTCAAATTGACAGACCTGGCTATTTATCAATCGCCCGTCCGGAAATTCGCTCCTTACAGCGCAGACTAGTAGCCGAGTGAGATTACGTCATCACCCTGAGAGAAACTAGGGGAGTGAGTTCATGAGTGTAGACAACATTGAATTCACCCGAGGGATCGTACCACTGGTAGGGCCTGTGGTATGATTTACCTTCTTGTGGATTAAAGGCTATGAAATTAGTACACTATACTATGAATATTTGTATTAGCTAGTTTCGTGAACTGTATTTCTTCTGGCAGCTGAAAGTTTATGTCTCAGACCTCAGCTACTGATAAGAAAGTCACGCCGTTCGTGTCTGTTTTGAACCCTTAGCTTTAACGGGTGTCTTTGCATAGCCTGCGTGACATGGCTCAGACACCGATGTTAAGCTGGTAGATATGCACTGGCTTCAATATAATTACATCATTCCTATGCCACCATAAAGTAGGTAGCTGATCAATGCTACACAATTAATAGCTCTCATATGCACTGGTATTTCAGCTCGACATTACCCCGCCCCACGGTGACCTCCTTCGTTCCTAGCCATGCTGATTATTTGCTTATGCAGCTCTCTATTGGAGAGGCATACGCAACACGGCACGGCACGAACTGAAGGTGCGAAGTGATAAGGTATGTGCTAATGTTTGTGACTGCGCTTGTAAGGGTGCTAGGCTGAGACGTGTGGCCGCCAAAGTCTCTTGTGCTGAGTCTAGACCTGAGCCACTGGAAATTGCCATTTCATACTGAGCTTTGTCTCGATTCAGGTCTTGCTCTTCACTTTGATGTCAGCTGTTAGACTGTTGACGTCTTGACACAAAGGCTTTGGAACCCCAGACTCTGGAGATAGGAAAGTGCAAGGGCGTCAATATGGTGTCAACGTGGGATATGATAGGTCAGAGAGACTGCGTTATATGTCTGGCAATGTCACCTACTGATTTAAGACACGGAAGTGATGGGGGTATGATCCGGAACACATGAGTATCAGTGCGGCATACACATGCATATAGTGGCTAATATGTGGCTAGCTGGTGAGCCAAGATGGGTAGAATAATTCCAGCCCAATCTGAGAGGGTGTGAAGATGATCAACTCCGTGTTCACAATTGAGGCCTTCTATCTAGCCGCAATTTAGATTGGTGGGATCACAGTTATGATGATATGGCCATCCATGGTAAGTCATGCCGCCACACGACTTCAGAATTAGTATATATAGATGAGTGGAATAAAACACTTGAACCCAAGAAAACACTTCAAACAGTTTCGAGCCATTCTTCAACCCTTTGCCCCTTAGCCATGGATTCTCAAAAGAAGTCTCTCAGCCTTGGCGAGAGTATTTCCTTCGATAAAGTCTTCGATGCTGGGAGTTTCATCCTCTTCTACTCCCCCACATACAGCCTGTTGCCTGACAAAAATGTGAATATTGACAACACAAGTATCAACATCCACAGTGCCAAGGGCGATCACCTTCTTCATATCTCTTTCCGCCGCGCAGAGAATCAGATTGTGTTTAACAGCAAACCGTCTGGTTCCAGCTGGGGTCAAGAAGAACGTGTCTCACTGCAGGGGGTTTTCAGCAAGACCGATGCCACCATCGCCGTTCGCCTCGAGGCCGAGTTTTATCACATCTACATCGACGATTCCATCATTCACACCTACAAGAAGCGCATCATCAAGGATGCGCAGAGTATCTCGTATTCAACTGCCAGCGAGTCACTTTTCACCAACCCCATTGAAGTCGTGGTTCAAACTCCGCAGCAAGCCTCTACCACCAAGAGACTACCTGCTACTAGTTACGAAGGAGCTTATTTCCCTCTTATCCCGGAGGACATCGCGAAAGAATCCGAGACCGACCCGTTTGACTATGTTATCATCGGATCTGGTATTGGCGGCGGTATGCTTGCCACTGATCTTCTCGACAAGAACCACCGCATGTCTCGTGTGTCGTCCACCTTCAGTTCCCAGGCAACCAGCGCCGGCCTTTCCACTTGGAACATCAACACGGCACGAGCAGCTACCGAAGATACAGTAGAGAGGACCAAACGGATCCTGGTCGTGGAGCGCGGTAACCTGCTTTTCCCCACACACTCTCTCAATATGCCCCGTCCGACGAGCCGAGGAACGTACGGCCAGATGAACGACCTCTTCTATAATCACTTTAAGCAGGACTGGGAGATGGATGACGAAACACGAAAGATTTGGAAGGGTGGTCCGGTATACTGCCTGGGTGGCCGCAGCACTGTTTGGGGACTGTTTGCTCCGAGGTAAACCTTTCCCTTCACCTCAACCTTCTCAATCATCTATCTATACCGGTGATCTAACAGCAGTGACAGGATCGACGATGATACTTTCAGTAGTCGGTTCCCAAAGGAGGTATATCAAGATCTAAACAAGACATACCTGCGAAAGGCCGAAGAATGGATGAACATTTCATACCCACGGACTCTCCCCCTCCACCGTGCTCTCAAGGACAGTCTCAATATGCGTCCTCCTAACTCTCCTCTTCCGACAACACAGTGGGAGTGGGGACGCGTGGCCTCTGAGTTCGGCGACCCGAGAAACTTCGACTTTGCAGAAGGTGCCTTCAGCACCGTGGACCGTCTTCTCGAGGCGGCAATGGATGACAATCGTGGCCAGGGCAAGTTCAAGATTATCATCAATTCACTCTGCTCACATATTGAACCGAAGCCCAAGCCTGGAATGAAGCAGTCAGCTACGCATGTTGTTGTCAAAGATACCTACGGAGTAGAGCACAAGATCAGAACCAAGAACGCCGTCGTCTGTGCCGGTGCTGTCGAGAGCCCAGCTATCCTTCTGCGCAGCATGGGCGGTGACACGGCCGGTCAAACCTTTGGTAAAGACTTTGCCCACAACTTTGGGCACATCACCGACCACTACATCTTCTACGTGACCCTGCCATTCTACTACAAGGACATGAAGCTGAGGGATCGTCTCGGCGGTGTGAAGCTCCAGACCGACATCACCTTTCAGAATATTGATAACACCACTGCCCTGGCCAACATATCACTCGACGCATCTTCCTTCATGCCGCGGCGTGATATCCCGGACTCTGAACTTCCGCAGTTCATTATCGCCTACATCTTGCCCTCTCAGCTCGCGCATGACAACGAAATCGATCTTGACGAGAAAGGTCGCACGCGCATCAAGGTGGGATATGCCGAGGATATCAAGTTAGAGCAGAAGAAGAAAATCTTGAAAGACTTCGCCGTGGACGCCATGAACAAGCTCGCCGGCACTCTCGATATTCAATTTGTTAAACACAAATTCGACATGGACGACTATGTCATACTCCCCAAGGTCACCGTAGACGACATTGAACTGGGAGAGCTCGGTCCTGGCGGCGTGGCTCACGAGCTCGGTTCAATCCCGATGCCCAACGCTTCCAATAAGAATGGCATTCTCGATGCGAACCTCAAGATGCAATACGGTTGGGACAATGTCTACGTCTGCGATCTATCAGTCTTCCCATACTCCCCCGCCGCCAATCCGACTCTTTCTCTCGCCGCTCTCTCGCTGCGCCTATCCGACCACCTGGTCCCCCCCAAAGACACCCGGTACCAGCCGATTGTGGTGCACAACCTGTCCGGGGACACCGTCTTCGTGACCATGACGCTGTCCAACACGGCCACCATGTCCTGGGACCCGCCGGAGAGCAAGGATAACCGGGTGCAAGTCAAGTCGGGCCAGAGCATGACATGGAAGCGCGAGCAAAAGGAGACCATTTTTGTCTACTCGTCGCAGACTGGGAAGGACTTTGATGTACAGATTGTTGAGCCTGGCGTTACGGCTCTAATCACGCAGTCGCCTTCAGGGGGGAAGTAACAGTTGATGTTGGTACTTGTAGTTGGAAGAAAGGCAAAAAGTAAGAGGTCGATAGGTTTGCAGGTTTTCTTTTTCATGAACCTAGTACTAGCTAGGGCTTAGTGAAAAGGTTCTCCGGTCTGGCTCAAGTGTGGATTGGGAGTGTCTAGCTTACCTACGATAGGCTTTCATAGTCTCGCATGTCGAAAGTCGTTTTACTCTGCTACGCAGTATGCTAAATCTCTGCAATTCAAGCTCTCTTAACAACGCCAAGACGTTCAAGAGTAACTAGGGTCATCGTCGAATGAGAAGTCTGGATATATGCCCCTTACAAGCTCCTCGAACTCACATGGCAACAGTTCTTCGTGATTACTTGCAGCCACTGTGTCCATGTCCTGTCCCACTACTTCGAAAGCTTGGTTCACAGAGACCAAGTTGCCATTGTCATGTTGGGTGAAATTTTCAGCGGCTTGATCGTCGCCAATAAGGCGGTTCTGGTGGCTTGAATATCGTGGCATGCCAAGTTGGTTGCGAAGAGTGTAATCAGGACTCTCTGAAACCAATGTGGTTGTGCGCTCACCTCCTAGGCTGAGACCTTCCTGGCCAGTGTCGGGGTTACTGCTGAGACTCTCTTCTGGGGTTCCATTGTTTCCATTTGGGGTTCCGAGAGGTCGCTCAAGTTGTTGATTGAGATATTGGCCAAAGAGGCGGCCAAGTGCACGGCGCATATCATTGATACCAGGGCCTCCCTCGCGTGAAAAGGCGGGGTCTTGTTGTATTTCCTGTAACAAAATTCCAGCGCCTTCGGTCATGAGATAATGGTAAGGGATGTGTAGAGCTTCGTCAACCGCAGCGGCGACGGCT
The DNA here is from genome assembly GCA_900312805.1 of Fusarium torulosum. Classification (NCBI taxonomy): domain Eukaryota; kingdom Fungi; phylum Ascomycota; class Sordariomycetes; order Hypocreales; family Nectriaceae; genus Fusarium; species Fusarium torulosum. The sequence continues at coordinate 30,910 of ONZP01000244.1, forward strand.
GGTGGCTGTTGGCAGATCTCGAAGTCGTTGTATGGCGAACATGGTCGTGATAAATGACCCGGAAATAGAATGTCAAACACTTCGTACCATTGATGTTCTCTGGTACCACGAGACGATGGCTTCTGGAGGCGAAGCCTTGTGGGCTCTGCCACTTCTGGGGTGTGGTTACGTTTGAGGTGTTGTTTTACGTCGCGTGCCCGCTTGAACCCAAACTTTGTACACTCGCGGTATACATGCAGGTCCTTTTTAGAGAAAGGGCATGCCAGAGGAGGCTCGGTGTTATCTTCTGCTGTTCCCTTACGGCGTTTGGCGATGGTGGATGAGCCAGAAGTAGACCCTAGGCCATCTGCTTCGGGATCTCGCTGCCTCTTGTGCGAATCTCCAGAACTTTGCCCGTCTGGCGGTAGATAATCTTCACCCGGGGTATTTGACTGTCTATGGATGTGACTGTGGGTTTGAGTTCGAAAACCTTGCCACCCTTCAAGCAGATCGTGGAGGATGAACTGAAGATTCTGGTGAAACCACCGTTGCTCAAGGTGGGGTTCCCAATCTTCACTATCACTCGCAAGAGAACTGTGTGGAGTTTCATCATTTGAAAGTAATGCAGCTCTTTCAACATCGACAATACCGCCAGTTGCATCCGAGTTAGCGCCGATACTGAAATCTTCTTGATTAGTCCCGGGCAAAATCACTCTGCGAGGATGGGGTAAGGACGTCTCATTAGTCGTTGACACGGGTTGTGCAGATAATCTTCTCAATCTCCACCATTGCCACGGAGGCGATAGTGACACGGAATCGGGCGCTCTCCATATTGATACTAGAGGCCCTTGGGGTCCAATGTGGCTAGAAGAATATACGTCGCCCTCTTGGCAGAGAAACTCTCTGCTGACTCTTTGAGAGAAATCTTCATAATATGAAGCGTCTGTTTGATTGAAATCCACTTCTTTGCCAAACTGGCCCGGGGCGAAGAAAGTGCTTCGAGCCTTGTTGCTAATAGATACGTGTGGAAGGCCATCCGCCGTTACCGTCATCGAATGCGGAGGTTCGAAGGTTTTGGGCATAGTAGCACCCTCTTGCATGCGCTCCCGAATGTCGCATCTCAAATTACCACATATATGACAAGTACTGAGGAAAAAACTCCCAGGCGCATCACCGCATTGGCACTGTCCTATGGTTAGCAATATGAAGCGCTTCGAGCCAATTTGGATACCCACACATTTCCAATGTCGGATTCCACCACCAACCGGTGTAAAAATCACACACATAACTTGCGCTGTGCTTCGCCGACTTGTAATCTCACAAACCGACCTAACAGGGTAGTTTGGAATACACGATATAATACACCGAGCTAATAGTAGGGTTACAGGAGGTGTCTAGCAATGGTATTGTCGATGCAATCTAAGAGCGAGGATCTTACTGATGGGGTAAAGCGTAACACACACACCGTCTAAATATTTGGGTCACGATTGTGACCAAACGCAGCTACCAATAGAAACCATTCGCATTCCACACCTAATCGAAAACGCCACCTTATAATCCAAAATTCCAAACTTGGATAAACATAATAGGAAATATATACATATACATACAATGTGAAAATCATAAGCATAATCTCGGTCACAAATGTGATAGAGAATAACAGCCGGGACACAATTGTGGTTAACTTCGCGTATTAAAGGATTTGTTTCAACACTAAGAGGAAGAATTAATATCAACTTTTACTTACAACCCGCTCATATCTACAATCATCGTCCCATTCGGATAACCAATAATGAGTAACACACATAGCAAAGACCCCGGTTTGTTTGATGAGAAATTGAAGATAGTCTCTAAATCTAACACTAACTAGCCAACGGCACACCCTCGATGCTGCTCTCCTTCATCCACGATGATATGTCAGTTGCTGAAAGACTAGCCTCTACTCCGGTTGTCTCGCGAGATACAGAGGCAAGAACTCAAAGACTGGCCGCAGAACTGCAAAGGCTTGGCTCAATCATGTAGGTCACGCCTTTCGCAGATGAACACTATTTGAAGGAATGGATATTAACAGAATGGATCAGAAGTACAGACCTGGTCTCAGTAGGGAGTGAAAGATCACGGATGAAGAATTAGATAGTTATCAGCCGTATGCATACAACTCCTGACTTATAAGCCTGTACTTAAGACTTTACTTATGGCACTTGGAGCCTTGCCGTCCTCCTTTCAACAATAGAGGTCTCTACACAGACCAGAAGGCAACAATAGCTTAAATCCAACAAGGTTACCCAACTATATCTGCCACCGCAACTCTCTTTCCAAAAGGCATAAAAAGCCCCTGCAAGAACCATTGCTGGGGCCACGAGTCCCTCTCCACACTTCAATCAACCCACCCGACACGAGAAGAAGATCGCGACTAGACAAATAGCCTGCCAAGCCGTAAGTCGACCCGCCGGCTTCTCAATTGGATCAACATACAATTAACTATACTGTTCAAGAAAATATTCTTTTAGTATTTTTAATTCATTAATTTAAAGATTAAACTACTATACGGTAAGCTATTTCTAGCTATATAGTATAGTGGAGCGCTCGCTTATCAACCACGTTAGATAGATATTGATAAAAGAAATTTCTTACTAACTTTATACTTAATACCTACTTGTGTCTGTAATTATTATCCTATTTGAATAAGTTATAATGGGTTAGACTTATACTAAAACCTCTGGTCTGTCTCATGAAGAATTACAGTCGGTCTGTCAGTTTAACATTATTTTTATTTCCCTACTTTATAAGCTAGATAAACTTTGATAGAAAACAACACGATAAGACTCCTCTTCATACTTTACCATATAGGAAAGAAACCTGAATACTGTAAGAGATAACAAAACATCTAATATTCCAGCTATACCATAACCGAGGGCTAAAAGATAATAAATAAATAATTCTTCAATCCTCTATATATATAATAGCTGTTCTAAAGGAGTCTAGACTTATCACAATTTACCTTAAGCGCTAAGCTAATAAGCAAGATATATAAAAATATCTTAACTTATTAACTAAGGAAAGAAATAATTCTACGGAACCGTATTATACAATTGTTATTTCTATACGTAGACAGAAGCTATATCACTCTGCGGTCCTCAGTTGTAAGTGGTGGCTTATACAAGTGCCACTTTGTCATACAAATAGACAGAACAGTACGATGAATAGTGTGAGATAAACAAGCAAGGGATGAAAGGAAATAGGCAAAGCGCCATATTTGCTGTCACGTGCCATTTGAAACTGTTTCTCAGGATTAGAAATTTATAGCTATTAAGAAGTTCAACTTTAGCAATATTTCTCCTGCCAGAACATCCCATTTCGTGAGAGCAGGCCTGACCCATGATACGAATGCTTGTTAATAATATCTGCATTGGACCCAAGACGCTGAAGTTTCCATCTCAATACGCCTGTAGGTGCTCCGCCAATGGGCGCAACGCATTTCTCCTCGAACCTATTAAAACTGTCCCAAAAAGCTTCCAATTCATGACAAAAAGCCTCAGCCTTGGAGATAAAGGCAATATCAATAGGGGTAAGGCTGACAATACGACCACCGGGGGTCTAGAGCGAGATGCTATTATCTAAGACAGTTTGCATGGTAGTGAGGCTGCTATCTATTATATCTATCCCTGCATCAAGCGAAATTATGATTCAGCCTGGTTCGGTGTTGTTTGGATTAGTCTTGTTGAATATAACCGGGACGATGAGTGCCGGAGAGTTTCGTGAAAAACGCAAGGGGTTGAGATTATTGAAGCGAGGTCGTTGAAGACTGCGGCCGAGGTAAGGAAGAGAATGAAGTCGTATTTTGTACAGGATGAACGAGCCAATGACTGCACTATTGATTGGGCTGGGCTAGAAGTTTCTTCATTGGGGTTTATTGTAGTTTGATAGCGAACAGAGAGGGTGCGTCAAGTACATGCAGTTGTGAAATTGCCTACTGTAAGGGGTAGTATGTATCAGTGACATGGCAACCTATACTAACCAGTTAGATACAATAATAGCCATGTAATTGGTTACTATTAGGTCGCCAGATAACCAGAGCCCATGCACAGTAAAGCTGGAGTCAATAGTAATGGCATTGTGATGTGGGTCTTATTTCTCTGCATGTTATTATCATTCGACTGCGTCTTATTTTTAGTGCGCTGAATTAAGCTTCCTTTTCAGTTAAAAGAAATTTGCGCCCTCTCCTTATCTTCTACAATAATATGTGTGTTCTAGACTCTGAAAATCTATTAACTTGAGGACGAAACCCCTGTTTATTTATGGATCTAGAAAAAGAATATTGTTCTGAGGTTTGCTTTATAATACGCACTAATGGCTTTGTCAATTGGTGGATATCCTCTCGGAATCCTACCTTCCCTTTAAAGCACTCTGACTAAGAATTATATCACCATATAGATTTCAGCTCAAATATTATTTGCTCTAGCATTCTCAGTTAGATAGCTCATCAGGCCGCCTTATCCGTAGAACTCCTAGCTAACTCAATCTTCTGTAAGTTCTAGATTCAAAATCACCCAAATGGGAAATAAAATCATCATCTGGTCTACTAACAGGAGGCGCTTTGTCCTCGCACTACGGCGGCTTATCGCCTAGATTACCTTGTATGGTTCTACTTCACGGCTATGCGGCAGCTTAGATGGTATGAAGCCAGTAATAGCTTCTAGTGTTCGTCTAAGCAGTCTGATGATTCTCTGCCTCGGCCTTGCTGATGTGAATGGAATGTCTGCGACTTCTGTTTTTAGTATATATAGGGGAGTAGTCCATCCATCAAAGCAAAACAGACTTTCAACACTATCTTCATAACATCTTTAAGAGAGTACATTTGCTTGGAATCCATCATCTGATAATTATGCTTTTCCACAGCACGCTGGTTTTGTCCCTTGTGGCGGCCAGCTTTTCCACCCCAATTACTGTCAAGCTGGACAATACCGATCTTCCAGAGAATGCCACCTTTGTTCCATGCGTCAAAGGAACTACAGACCCTATCTGCCTCCGCATCGGGAAACCATCTTCAGATGTCATCACAGAGATTGTGCATCCTGATGGAACCGTGGAGGTGCACCGAAACAAATACACGCGCCAGCAACTGAAGGAGATTCGTCAACAGAACAAGGTGCCAAGTGTCAAACATGAACCCGATCACGTGTTCCACGACCGGTCTGCCGAGTTTATCAGCAACCTTACCAAGAGAGAATCAGCGCCGCCCATTTGCAGGACCGAGACACAGAAGTGGTACGATCAAAGTGACTGGGGTTACTGGTACCAAGGGTGGCATCAAGTGGGCAGCTGCTTCTACTGCGATCAGTGTACCGAGGCCATTGCTGTTGGCTTCTCCGTTTCTCAAACCTGGACCGTTGGGTTGAGTGCTAAGTTCGGGGAAGTCATCGAGGCATCCTTTGACTTTTCATGGGGTGAGACGCACACTCTGACGGATACCCGCACATGCCAGTGGAACTTTGTCGAGTCGGGTTGCCATTCTATCTGGTATCAGCCCCTGATGTCTTATCATAACGGAAACGCAAACTATCAGACGCATACCCACTGTGGCTCTGGCCAAGGCCAAGCCGCTCGCGATTCTTACTATGACCACAATTGGGCTTTTGCCAATGTCAACCAAATCGGCAACAACAACGGTGTCAACCAGGGCAACCTTGGGTGTAACAGTGGCTGTCAAGGAAATGACCACAGGCAGTGTCAATATGGAAACAATGGTGGTACTCTCTGGCCTGATGCAAATTAGAAAAGACCCAGTGAAGTCACTCGGCAGCGGGGAAGTCTTTGTCAAACTTCGGTGGATCTGTTACATTTGTTACGTATTTCAATTCAATGGTCAGATAACGGAGGGGAAGTGATTGTGTCTCTATGGGAGGACTCTAGAAGCTCTTGACTTCTGGATAGTATTAGGGGGTATTTGGATTTCAGATAGACTACCTATATGATTATCTGCTTGACGTGCACCTTCCTGCCGCAGGCAGCTTTTGTTCTCTTCCCGAATTTTACCCTAGTGCCCTCGTAAAGCTCTATAATTCCATTACTGCCTGCTCCATAGAAACAAGACTCTGATGTGGCAACTGTAGCAGTTCTGGAAAAACCAGGTCCCTGTTGCCAATACCAGCGCAAGTACTAGCTAGCTAGGTGCTACCTCAAGTCCTAGGACACGACCCGCCTTGTAAAAGCATATGTAGTTGGCTTCCTTAGTGCTCACTTTCTGGGCAGGAACTGTATTGAAATGGCTTGTCGCCGAAATTCGTGAGAATAGTTGCTTGATCACCTGAGAATCTGACAATGGGAAACAACTTGTCTCTTGCCACCATCTTCGTAATTGTTTCTGCCTTAAGTTTAGCCCCGTTCCCTATCAGACACATAAAAACCGAATTACTCACCCAGGAGCTTCCCATTTAGGGTGAAGTAAATCTCACTTCCAGCCCAATTGTACCCGCAGCCTATGGTATCGCCTATCTTCACCTTCGGAAGTGTGTCTTGCCCAGGGATGGCGCCTTTCACAAAGGAAAATGAACCGGAAAAGAAGATAACATGTCCGCTCTTGGGTGGACTTTTCTCAAAGCCGAAACTGATTTGTCTTTTTCTCCAGTGATCAGCTTTCATTAACTCCTAGGAACCGCCTCAGTGAAATACATACGAAGAGCTCCAAAACTGAATGAGAGTAAGTTCGAGATAGTAATTTGAGCATGGAGGAAGAGGATGATTTGCACATAGTGCAACTTTGTCCGTGATTGAGCTAGACTGATCGCTAAATCCTAGATAATAGTTTTGTGAGTTCAACAAGTTGCCGAGCGACTGGGGGAGCACAAAGTACCGGAGAATTGTAGCTTTGAGTGTTCTGACTGAACGAGAGACCGGTAGCAATCGGGCAGGTTTTCAAGAACCCATTTAGTTGGGGATAAAGCCGTTTCTCCTGCATTAACGGCGTCCGCTAAGTCCTGGCCTTGTTCTAGAAGGGTTAACGTTCGATCAGACTTGACATGTAACGCACAAGCAAAGGGATTCCACCCATGCTCATCTCGAACTTGGGTTTTTCCGGCCTCTTGTAATAATCGGGTAAGTATGGTAAAATGCCCTTTGATTATTGCCCGTTGAAGAACCCTCGAGAACTCGATAGAGGTTTGTCCTTTAGTGGCGTTGAACTCTAGGATCCTCCGGAATACACCTTCGTGTCCAGCAAAGGCGGCGCATTCAAGCGCGGATTTGAATGGGCCATATTCAGAGTATCCAGTTGCTCCTTTCCTGATTAGAGTGTCCACCGTTATAACGTCGTTGTTAAGGATGGCTCTGTGGAGCGGATTGGTTGACGGGGCCGACTCGAGGTTTGGATCTGCTCCCTTGTCTAGTAGTAGATTGACTAGTCTCGGACTAGCATTACATGCGATAGCATGGTGTAGGGCACTCCCCGTATTTGGCAGAGTTGTGTTGATGACCTCTTCTGCGCCGTGATCAAATAACAGTCGCACCACCAGCTCGTTGTCGATGTCCTGCTGCTCAACAGCAAGGTGGAGAACTGTGCCGTATTGTCCTTTGGACTCACGAACATCACCACTATTCTGAAGGACAACTTTCAGAATATCCATCCTCCTCTCACTTACAGCAACTTGAATCGCTGTTCCAACATGACTAACAGGCTGGCGCACGTCAGCACCTTTCATTATCAGGAATGACACAATGTCTGATGATCCATGGAGGAGAGCCTGGTTGAAAGCGGAGCCTCCCACTTGATCCTTATCAATAATCTTGTTCACGTCCGCTCCCTTGTCAAGTAGAAAGCTGATCAACTCCTTGTCTTCTTTCTGTACGGCCCATGTCAAAGCGGTCTGGTCCCCGAATCTTACGTCCTCGACGTCGCTACCCGATTCGATCAACTTACCTATGAGTTCCTTGGACGCGCCGCGAATAACTGCATCGACGATAGGAACAGTATAGCCATGGGAATCGCGAATGTGATGGAGACCGTTATTAATGAGCTGGGCTGTAACAGATTCTCGCCCAAGGATAAGGGCTTGGAGGAATGCCTTGGAAGGGTCGTATTTGTTGCGAAAAGAGACTGTCTTCTTCTCCTCCGAATAAGTCATCCAATTAGCAAACGAACTGCTATCCCTCCAGTCGCTAAATTGACCCTCACTAAGAAATCTAGCGATTTCAGAATCCAATTCAGTGCTAGAGCCCGCTCTTCTAGCGTGCTCCATCCATAAGGCTGCTGCGTAGTCATAAAATGGCGTTGATGGTTCGAGGTCGTGGCTCATGAGGGCTTTGACGCAGAGCCGTGCCAGCCTCTCATGAGTATGTTTCTCTTTAACAGAATACTCTCTGAGCGAGGTGTCTTGTAGCTGACTTGAAGTTAAAAACTCGTGGATAGAATAGTGAGAGAACTGTAAGGCTTTGGTTTCCGGGTTGATTTCGAGAAGGCCTTGAAAGAGATTTGGAATGTTCTCGAAGGAAAGTTTTGATTTCAGTAGCGTGGCATCACAGCTGAAGCAATCGTTCTGGATCATGTATAGAAATTCTGCAGACGTCGGCGGTCTTAGACATGCAGCAAGAGATTGAAAAGCCGACTTTATCACCTGGTTGTCGGCTGCCGGTCGCATTTGGAGACGACGCAATGTTCTCTCATAAACGGTGCCGAGCGGTGTCTCGACGCTGTCTAGGAAGGATTGAACCTCTTCATCACTCCGCAGCAGAAATAGATTATCCAATTGAGACTTGGCCCATTGGAAACTAGACTATATTTTAGTATATGCCTCTTTCGAGTCTGGGGGTATGCTGGGCTGGAATATGACTCACAGTCCTCCTGAATGGTCGGCGAGTTGCAGGATTATGGCTTCTTTCAGAGTAGTGTCACGGATACGAAAGGTTCCTTTCCGAACTCGTTGTTCAATCTGCGTCGAGACGTAGAGATGAATGTCAGCCTTGTTCGTGTCCTCGTCGAGTTCCATGGATGGAAAACTGCCAAACTCTGCTTCAATGTCTATTTCCCGACGGCTGGTAACGACAAGCTTGAAAGGATTTCCCGGTGTTGTAACAAGCTCATGCAGAAAGGAGATGAGTGCCTCCCTGTCTTGAGCTTCATCAAGTGCATCGACAAGAATCAATACGTCTGCAAAGTGCCTCGATGCTGTCGTGAGGGCCCCCTTCAGGTCATGAAGTGACAAATCATCCCCTTGTCCGTTGGGGCGGCACTTGGCGCCAAAGGCCTTTGCTAACCCATCGGCGACCTCTTTGCTTTGCCTCGCTAAACACTTGAGAAGTCCGCCAAGGATCGTAATTGTGTTTCGCGACCTAGGATCTCGATAATCGCAATAGAAGTAGGCAAGGCCGGATGATTGAGGTCGTTCGTTCCTCATTTTGTTGACAATAGAAGAGCTAAATTCTGTTAGAAACCCCTTTATATTTCTTGACCAATAGCCTGTCTACTAACAATAGGACTGTTTTCCCGGAACCAGCTAAGTCACCATCCACGTTAGCTAGTGGTCGCTTGTGAGTATGCAGACTATACATACGCTTGCCATGAACCCAAAGGGCCCTATAATCCCCATCTACCAACTTCTGCAGCTCTTCACCATCGGTAAACCACGTTGTAGTCTGAGGCTGTTGAATGATGCTAGTGTTTGTATGGTGTTTCTCGATATCTACGGGACACAACCATTCCAGGAGCTGCTTCAGTTTTTCGTCTAGTGAGATCAGTTGTTGTTCGAATCTACGGAGATAGAAGTAGATCAGTTGGTAGGTACCTACCACGTCTTCGTTCATCGTCCTGCTGGACGAACGATGCGAAACCATCGCGAAATTCGTTCAGTGAGTGTCTAGATAGCTGATCAGTCCGGCAGTCCAGACGTCCGTGGTAGGTTTGGAGAGTTACGAGTGGTCAATTGCCAGAGCCAAAGTAAATGCTCCTTTCTGCCTTTCCAGCTGCTCCACAAGCTCCTTTGTTCTCTCCTTTTGAAAAGGCCACCTCAATCGCCCAGTCAATCGTTCCACCATCTGCCTCTTGCTTTGCGGCGGCAGGCTCTCGTGGCTGTCTAAATCTTTACAAACGCTCTCAAGTGTCTTTCTACAAAGCTCAAGGGCTCCGTGCTTGCCACATATCGAGGCGAGGGATCCATTGCTGGCAAGGTTTGGTGACTTCATCTGTGCGTCATTTTCTGCCAACGTTTTTAAAGCGGCGAGAAGACCCGTCGTGATTGTCAACTCTCGTAGGAAATTGGCTATATCTTCTGGTGCTCCTTTGACGTCGGACCCGTACCTGTACGTCCTATGGATGACGGTTCCAGCAAGGGCGAGGACGCCGGCAATGCTGGCAGCGATGGAGAGTGGGTCGGCCATGTGGACAGAAGTGTATAACCGAGAAAGAAAGTCTGATGCAATGTACCTGCAATATCAAATGCTACCAGAAGTTTGCAGAGGGCTGGGTACGCTGCCTGGGAAACAGACCTGCCGTGAGATGGGAATTCCAACCTATAAAGTATTCGCGGACACGCTGTCGTAATCAGAGTGCCATGTAGGAATGATCTCATCAGCTATGCCGAGATCCATCGAGCCATAGAGTTCACAGTAAATAGATAGCGTGGCAATATCGTTGAGAAGCTAAAGTTATCTGTGTTGAAAGGAACAAAAGACCGTTGGTTACGTCTTCTCGTAGCATTCCTAGCAACTCAGAGAATTTCTGGCTGCAAAAGGAGGAGATTACTGCAGCTGGAGCCCTTGGCTGAACCACGTGCAAGTGGCTGTGTCAGCCAACATGAAATAGTTTCCTCTCCACGGCTGATGGCGTCCAGTAAAAGCCAGGTTAGCATCTATGCATTTCAGCTCCTCAGCCACATTCCATCTTACAATGGTGGGTGACAATTATCTCCTTTCATGACCAGAATGGATCAAAAGAAATGCGCCGTGGATCGAATACTCTCTTGTGGGGTTGATATTTCTACACAAACCTCGTTCAATATGACTGTTGGGTTAGGTAAGCGGAAAATAGTCAATCTCAGCGGGAAATAAGGCCGGTCATTGCGTAGCGAACCCTGACCTAGTGTGCCTTGGCGTTGTCAAGTGGCTCCAGCTGAACCCTGGCAGCCGTTGAACAGCCTGGTCCAAGCCTTCGGCCCTCCACGGAATCCATGGAAGGCCGAGATCAGAATGTGAAGTCGTCTGTGCGTAAAGATGAAAATAGTTCTTCTATTTCTACTCTCTTATCCGCTCAGTTTTACTAGAACAATCAATTCATTCTTTTTTCCTTTAATTATTCATCATGGTACGGGTTTCACCTCTTTTGCGCCAACGTTTGTTATTTGCGGCTAAGGCAGCGGCTGGGGTATCTGTCGCTGGTGCTGGGACTTTCCATCTTGTCACACGGAAATGCCACTTTGAACCTTTCGGTCCCGAAAATGGAAAATCCTTATTTCAACATCCTTTGCTAAAGCAAACCAATCCATGGAGCAAACCGGTCTCGCACGACTCTTGTGTCAGAGAAGTCCCATTTGAGAAGCTTGATCCCACACTCATCCAAGATGCAAGAAATGGTGGAACACAGCTGATCGAGAGGTTTACTGCTGGAATGTGGGGAGGGTTTGGTAAGAACTAGAGTGGCTCATATGTGGTATTTTTGTTGATTATGACTAGGTTATGCCATACAACGAAAGATCATGGCGTTCACTAAAGATGACACTAATAAGAGTGACGTCTGGGATAAGAAAGATCTTTTGCAATGCACCTACGAGCCGGGTATGAATATTTTCAATTTTTTTGAGCTCGAATCATCGCTAATATCAGGCAGGTACATTCTTTACAAATCACTTTGTTGTCCTTTCCAAAACACCAACATGCATCACAATGCGAGGATGCTTTGATCCCCACCAGTCGCCACCAGTACCAACGGACATAGATAATATTGTCGAGTTGCACGCTGAGTTGGATGAGGACAGAAAGGTGTCGGTTCTCAAACTAAGGGTCATAACATTCGATGGAAGACAGGAGGCGAGTGACAAGGAGGATCCTTTTGGCGGTGTGGGTGGATGGCTGCATAGACGGTATTCTAGTTTGCTGGTTGAGTCCGGTGCCAGAAACTGTTTGGGATAATCCTTTGGGATACCCTGCACGGAGGAGGCGATTCCCTGGTACTATATTAGGAGACATAGATTCTGTAGACATTTTGTTGATCTTGGCGAACAGCCATGAACCCAGACTGATTCACGCACAGTTGCATGTTTGTTTGAATCATAAAAGCATCAAAAAAGCCAAATACTTCCAGCTTCACTTTGATATGAAGCATAGCTATAAAAGGCCCAGCTGTGCAATCAATGCGATATCTCTCTTTCTTCCATCTAGGGCTCTGTGAAAGACTTGAGGGAAATCTGATTCGCTGTCGGAAGACTCTAAATGAGGAATTCAATCTAGATGCATCCCATCTCGTCATCGGTCCTCATAATAGGTGCGTCTTGGTCCTCGCCCATACCTATGGCGTGAACGCTTGTTTCATGCATATGACCAGGCGATATAAGCGAGCTTCAGACCAATAGTCTATTGTCGATATAATCCCTCGCTTGCCAAAAGCATTGCGATCCTATAGTATCACGGCCTCTTCCGTCCATTCACATGGATTTGTAATCGTACAACCAGTATTCGTAGTCACGCCGAATTTATGAAGTCATGATGGGCCTCCCGCATCCATGTCGAGATGTGACACACAGCTCTGCCTTTTTCAGAACCTGTCTATAAAATAAGGGTTTTATTGACCGCGTCGATCCTGAACAGATCAACCACGGTTGTTCGCTCAAACTTTCAAACGACAAGAGCCATATCATCTGACGTTACATATCATGGGAGCCGACACCGCAGTCCAAGATGGTGATAAATATTGCAATCACACCCACGACAAATCAGCTGTTCCTCCGAGGAACGGCCATTTTACTCCCAATTCCCAGCCTCAAATAGTGTCCAAGCCCACAGTCATTGGCATATATGGCATCTCTGGATCCGGAAAGTCTTTTATTCTTCACATTTTGAGGCAAGACCTTGATCCTGCTCAGTTCATCTTTTTCGAAGGCTCAGAGGTCATCGACTCGCTTGTCCCTGGAGGATTGAAAGCATTTCGTGCATCAAATGCGGAAGAACAGTCAAGGTTTCGCATTGAAGCTATCAATTTCATCAAGAATGAGACTTCTATCAGTGGAAAGACTGCAGTTGTTACGGGGCATCTGATGTTCTGGTCGGAGATAGACAACGCTCCGAAAGCAGTCTACACGTCTGAGGATCTCGACACGTTTACACACATCATCTACCTACACACTCCCGTTGAAATTATCTCTCGACGCATTGTTAGCGACATTGAAAAGCCTCGACCAGTCTCGTCTACGGAGTCTTTGAGAAAGTGGCAAGATGCCGAGTTACTTACTCTTCGGGATCTCTGTCGTCAGCATGGTATTCTTTTTCTGGCCGTTTCCGAAGCTAGGGACCTAATTCCCAAGTTGAAGGATCTGGTTCACTATTTCAGGCGACCGGCGACAGCTGAGGATAACATTGCAATGGTGCGATCTGGGATCGATCAGTTTCTTGCTCTTCCTTGTAATGAAGGCCTCGACACAGTCTTGGTACTGGATGGTGATAAGACGTTGGCGGCTGAGGACACGGGTGCTCTCTTCTGGCAGGAGTTTGCTCGGACTCGGCCAGCAGTAAGCGGTGAGTGTCCGTTGAAAAATCTCTTCAGTGGCCCCATGGGATACTCGGATGCTGCATTTCGACAGGCAACCCTACTCTATGAAGAAGCTGCTGATGCCACAAACTTCGATGCGATCTGCCAGACTGTTGCATCTTCAGTCACTTTGCACCCCGAAATTGTCTCGCTCCTGGAGCTTGTCGCAGCGCAGAAGCATGTCGGAGCCATTGTGGTTACATGTGGCATTGCTCTTGTCTGGACTAAGGTCTTGGAGAGATATGGGCTATCGGACGCAGTCAAAGTAATTGGCGGTGGACGGATCTCGAACGGGTTTGTCGTCACTGCATCTGTCAAAGCCTCTGTTGTGTCTCATCTCCAAGACATCGCGCATCTCTATGTCTGGGCATTTGGCGATAGTCCATTGGACATACCGATGCTTAAAAAGGCAGACCAAGCCATTGTTGTTGTTGGAGAAGAAAGAACCCGGAGTTCTACTATGGAATTAGCCTTATCTGAGGCTATCGATAAGGGTGAGCTTCAAGCACGACAGGTCTTGCTGCCAGGCCACTCACCACCCCGACTTGATACTAGGCGCCTGCCACTTATCAGCCTCGATGACCAGGAGCTCATTCATTGTATCTTCAGTTGTCGCCCATTTCAACTCCTACAAGCAACCGAGAAAGCTGCCGCTAAGATTCTTATGGCCCCAATGCGCGACGCTGCAGTCGCTGGTCCTTCTCTAAGGGAGGCCCACGCAAATGTCGGACGGTACCTAGCAACCGAATACGTCTCCCAGCTCATAGGACTCGAAGAGTACGACATCGCTCACGTACAAGGACATTCAACGACTGGCCATCGTCTGTGCAATGAGCATCGGACCTCAATCGTGGCTTTGATGCGTGGGGGAGAAGCTATGGCCTTTGGTATCAACGAAGTGTTTCCAAAGGCGATGTTCATTCATGCTTCGTGTGCCGACGACATCAAGTTACATCACATACAGTGCCAATCCACTGTGATACTGGTCGACTCTGTGGCCAACAGTGGAAAGACACTCATCCAGTTCATCAGGCGCGTGGGCCGCTTAGAGGCCAAGGTCCGTATAGTAGTCGTGGTGGGAGTGGTTCAAGCAGATGCGGTCGCAGAAACTCACGTTCTCGCAAAGGTCATGAGACGTCATGGGATTAGCATGGTTGCACTGAGGGTTTCTGAGAACAAATTCACAGGAACAAAGGCAACCGATACTGGAAACCGTATGTTTAACACAACACATTTAGCATGAGGAACTATTCCGAACTTCAATGGCAAGGGCACTCCGTGGAGGGAAAAGAAGACGGCACTATCTTTAAAAATGAAACGGGAAAGAAAACACATCTATGATTCTATTCTCAATTGGACAAAGCACTGTGGATGTCTAAAAGCTTCTCACTGAATCTGACAAAGACTGCGAATTCACCGACACGATATTATCTAACCCTCGTTGTTGCAGTTCGTACAATAATCCATCACAATCTTACACGAGTTCGAAAGCTCAATATGACCACACATCCAGATATCATTATTAGCCTTGGCGTTCTCGCGACTGTCCAGATATTAGCAAATACTTCAGAGTAGAATGAATGTAGTCACTTACGCTTCCTTGATATGCTTCCCGCTCATACCAATGCCATAGTCGTCACAGCTAAACTTGGCAATGCAACCAGCCTGTCCTGCAGAAGCGAGCATGAGAATGCCCTTCTTGGAACGGTCGTAGCGAGTGGTGTAGCCTGTATAGATGGTGTCGTCCTCGAAGTGGTTGATAGCACCGTCACAAGCATCACCTAGACCCTGTTTGGAAAGACCATCGCTGGTGCCGCACTGGCCACCGCCATTGTTGTCTACGGCGGTTTGCGTGGGAACAGGGGTCTCGATGGTTCTGGGTTCGCCAAGGCCCTCGGACATAGTGGCAGTGACGCCCTCGTAGACTTGGCCGTAGGCAAGCTTGTAGGAGGACCATGCTAGGACAGTCCCGTCGACGGTCTGGGTGAGGGGCTCGTTGATGGGAGCCTCGGTAGGGGGAGGGGGAGCCTGAGTGGTAGGGTTGATGCTCGAAGGGAACTCGGTGTAGGCAGCGCAAGCGCCGTCGATCAGGGAGGCGGTAGCGAAGTATCGCTTTTCCGATAGGGTCGTCTCACACTGGCAGTAAGGCTTCTCAACACGAGGACCTCCAAATGGAGTGCAGGGGTAGTAAGTGCGAACGGGGGCAGTAGTGGTGGCCTGCGAACTGGTGTTGTCCTCAGTGGGAGTTGAGGCGATGGTGCTGGGAACATCGTCAGATGAAGGCCTGGTGGTTGTGAGGAATGTGCTGGGTGCTGAAGTAGCAGGGACTGAAGTGTCGACCTCGTGAGAAGTTGTGTCCCCTCCAGACGCCTCAGTAGACGTCTCAGGAGCAGACTCGTCTTTGCTAGTGGTCGGTTCGGAGTCCTGGGATGTGGTAGTGGGCACATTAGCTGCCTCAGTTGACGTAGTTGCATCAGGGCCGCCAGTCTCGGTGGCGTCAGGAACAGCAGATGTTTCAGTGGCAGTGGCATCCTGGTTTATCGAAGGGAAAGGAATAGAGGTCTTGGGCTGCGTATCAGAGGCACCAGCAATACTGGTGGCTTCTCGCATCTTGCACTCTCCCGAAGTGGCTGTTGTCTCAGTAGTAGAAGTGGTTTCAGCCTCAGTGGAAGTAGGCTTTTCAGTCTTGCTTTCCTCTGTCTTGGACTCTTCCTCATCCTCTGTCTTTGACTGCTCATCCTCGTCATCATCCTCCTCGCTTTGATCCTTGAGATCTTGATTGTTGTTGGTCAGGGTTCCAACGATGGGCTCAACCCCAGTCACAACACCGGTAGTGATCTTGCCAGTAACATCTTCAAGGTTGGATACGACACAAGAGAGGGTATTGATAATTCCAGACACAATATCACCCAGACCTCTTCGTCTCTTGCCATTGCAGCCAGAAGATGAAGAGCCTCCAAGATCCGTGATGGCGCCCTTGACGCCGTTGATCAGGTTGTTAACTTGGTTCAAAGTGTCCGTCTTGAGGCCGTCGGGGTTGTTGGTCCAGGCCACAATAATAGGAATGATGCTGTTGACCTGGGAGTTGACCTCCGAGGCAGTAGACTGAGCTGCAGCAGGCACAGCAGTTATCTGTTGAGGAGGCGCAGTCACGGGAGAGGAAGGCTCGGAATCACTGGGCTTTTCAGTCGGTTCCGCGGCTTGATCAGTAGTCTTGGGGGGATCAATGGCCGGGGCAGTTGTGCTGGGAGCATCATTACTGCTATCTGTGGTGGTCTCAGGAACAGGTGCCCCAACACTGCTGGTTGCGGTGTCTGTGTCGGGTGCAGGGACTTCGGTGTTGGTGGTCTCAACGATGGGTCCCCCCACAGCAGAAGTCTCTGTACCAGGAGCTGGAACCTCTGTGGTCGTGTCTACAATGGGCGCATTGCTGGTAGTAGCCGTCTCAATCCCAGGTTGCGGGACATTCGTGGTGGTGTCAACAGGCTCGACGACATCACTCGTGGTTGCGACGGGAGGAATATCTGCGTCAGTAGTAGTGTCAACGGCAGGCTCTTGTACGTTGGTGGATGCAGCAGTCTCGGTGCCAGGAGGGACATCGGTATCAGCAGTCGTATCAGATCCAGGAGTGCCAACGACATCGGTAGGGCTCCCACTAACAGGAGCAGGAACCAAGTCAGAGGTGGTCTGCATATCAGTTGTATCCAAGGGGGCAACTTTGGCGGTTGTTGTATCCTCTGTGATATCACCAACAGTAGTGGGGGTCTCAACAGGAGGGCCATTGCTGGTCGTTATGTCGACGACAACAGTATCTGTGTTTGTCTCTTGCGCTGGAGCAGGTAGGGAAGGTTCCAGACTCGTTGTTGTGAGAGCGTTAACAATCTCGTTAGCCACGCTGGTGGTGGTGGGGATTGGAACGTCGAGCGGTCTTGTGTCAGTGGCGACATCACGCTCGTCAAGTGGATAGTAGCTATAGATTGTAAGCTTAGACATCTTATCAAGCGTACTTTGTCATAAGAAATAAAGCTACTGACTTGTAGGGAATGGCAGAAGAGAGCTGGGCTCCGAAAGACAAAAGAAGGAAACCAATGCCAATGGGCATGGAAGAGCCTGTAGGGCGCAACATAACGAATGAAGAAGCTGACCCGTGGAAGGAAGATGGAGGTTGAAGAATGCTAACGCTATTGACTAATGAGTGAATGAAGGAAATAAAAGACTTTAAGTAAAAGCGAAGGACAAAAGGACGTGATGTATCAGTACTTCTGCTTTGCTCATACAAGAAAGCTTTCAATTACTAAAGGAAAGCTATGCCTGCACCATGACTGCTAAGAAAAGATCCACCTCTCTCTTCTAAAATTACACGGAGTCAAATGAGTCTTGTTAGCGTAGGACTTGTGAACTTTGTTGCATCAGAAGGATCTCGGAGGAAGCAAGACACAGTGGCTTGTCCGTACTGCGCCCAGTAACAGAATTGAGCGGCAAAGGCTGACCCGAGCATTACGACGCGCAGCACATCCTTAATCTCCTGCGAATCCTTACAGGGCTGTGACGGGAGGATCCATGCACTTGTAGCGCTGTTTTGATCGAGACGGTAGTGGAGCCTTAGGGCTGATGATACCATCTCGGTGATTAATCGATGCGAGTGGCCGGGGAATTGATACATCATAATGCTCTGCTTTCTATTCTCATGTAGAATGATTATCTATGAATGCAAACAAGATCTGATAAAGACATCAGTCTTCAATTCTAAAATTGACAGTCAATGATCATGTTTCAAGGTTAATTGCCACGCAGCTGTGCGGTTGGATTGACATCTAATCCTAAGAGAAGCCTGAGACTTTGGATAAAACCCCATATATGTCTCACGCAAAGGATTCGTAAGGAATCGTAGAGTTTGGTTGCATCCGATGATCGTAATATGCTTCTCCATATAGCAGCTCAAGTGTTAAAACCCACTAAAATCTGATCAACCCACGATAGAGAAACACGGGAGGCTCTTTTTGTGGATGACAGGATCAGCCCAGGACTCAGCCCGTGCTTACTGTACTGGATGGTTTTCTGTTTTCTGTTTGGCAGGTAAACGAGCTCGTCCAAGATATGACCACTCTCAGCTAATCAACTCACTCAGCCTTGTTTCATCAGTAGTGGAGGAGTCTTTAGTGGCACCCTTGTTTCATCTAGAATAGGATGAGATGAGCTAATTTAAGGAATCGCGCCAAGACATTCGGCACTGGAACCTCCGCGGTTGTGTGTTTATGTTTCTTATTGTGGTCTTGACTTGTAAGTCAGCACGAGTATGGATCTTTCGCCCAGTATCCGTACCATTAAATAAATGCATCACCCAGTTTCTGCCAACCCCAACTAAAGCGAAGTTGCTGCATTCCCACCCCATCCACACTCTTTTACATTGCCTTCCCAGCAACCGTAATGTTCACCAGTCGCTTCCCCATTGCCCTTGTGGCTTTACTCTCTTTCATCGCTACCAGTTCTGTCAACGCCTACTCCGGTTCCGGTGAAGGCGGCTTCCCTGACTTCATCACGCAATGGCCGCTGTTCCAGAGATGGCAGTCCATGACCGACAGCATTCCTGAGTTTGATGTCCCTGGCTTGGACGATGTTTCCGTGGGCGATTACGTCTTGGGCGAGAAGAAGCTCACGTGGATGTGCTACACTTTGCAAGCCGAGGCCACTCCCCTCGTCCCAACCACAGGATCCGTCGTGATTGAAAAGGCCACACTTTCCTACAATGAGGATGGAGAGGACAAAACAGACACCGTTGTTAGCAAGCGCAGCTATTCGGATATGAGAGCTGTTCTTTACGGTGCCAAGTTGCAGAAGAGTCTAAACCACCCCAACATTCTTCCTATTCATCACTTCGTCGTCGGAAAGACTGCGCGCAGAACCTATGGCTTTGCTCTCATGCCTTACGTTGCGGCTGGTTCACTGGAGAACAATTACGCTAGCTATGCCGATCAGGGTGCCATCAACGGCGCTTTTAAACAGATGCTCAGCGCCGTTGCTGCTGTCTCCTCCGCGGGCATCATTCATCGTGATCTTAAGCCTGAGAACTTCCTCAAGGATGGTGATGATCTTAAGCTCATGGACTTTGACCAGTCGCGGGATGTTGGTACCACGGCCCAGATGGACGTTGGCACTCCTTCTTACACTGCCCCCGGTATGTTATACAATCCGCTTATCCAAACAGCGGTTCTGTTCTGTTCTAATACTTCTTCCCAGAGATTATCTCGGGTGTTGATTACAGCACCAAGGCCGATACCTTCTCCCTCGGAATGAGCTATCTGGTCATGTCCGTTTCCGACCTGCGAAACTCCGACACCCGATTCCAGCTGTGGAAGGATCTTATTGAGCCTTCACCAGGGAGCTTTTACCCCACGGCTTCCAAGATAGAGGAGATCCTCAAGGATAGGAATTATGCGGTGTTTGGTGGCAACGATGGTCTTCTTCAGGTGATTGCCAAGTCTCTATGCAAGGCTGAGGAACGGTACACACCTGGGGAGTTTGAGGCTGCTTTTGGTGGCGCGGTTTGATGTATGTATTTGATGCGGCGGAGAGCTTCAGTAGGTATTGGAGGTGAGACAAATTAGAAGTACTTGGTAATCCATCTTGTTTTCTTTATTTATTATTTGTTAACATGGATTGGTTTGCTCAAATCTGATATTATGGACCTGTGTTGATTTCTATCCTTGTGAGGATAGACAAAAATGCCGTAAAGGCCTATCATTCGGCTTCTGCACCTTCATCTGCCTCCGACAGACCAATGGCCTCCTGCAATCGCTCCACAGTCATATCCCTCTGAGAAAACACTTGTAGCTGCAAACTCTTAGATTAAGTGACGTCATGCGGATAGTGCTTACCGTGTTAACTTGTTTGATGCCTTCTTTTTCAGCGTACCAAACCAAGTCCCTTCTTGCGCGGTTCTGTGTATGCATTTTCTTTGTAGATGAAGTGGCCGGGAATCGCGTCCAGATCAAGACGACAACGTCGGAGCCAGGATAACGATAGAGGGCGAACTTGGATGGTGCCGGGGATTCAAAGAATTGGGCGAGAGAATCAGGCGCGATTCCTCTATTTAAATCGGCAAACTCAATCTCTCCTTCGCCATGATCTATTGTCTGGGGATATGTAAGCTTTGTTGTTCTCTGAAGGACAGATTGTCATTACCAGCTGCAGCAGGTCGCCTTGTTGCAATTCTCCAAGGGCAGTCTTGCTGCGATCGTCGATGAAGTAATCTGGCTTAGTGAACGGTTGGTCTTTGGTAGATGGGATGCTTATGGTTTGGCGTTCAGTAGACATCTTTGTTTGGCTTGCTCTTTGGTACGAATGATTTGTTTAGTTAAAGTCAGGGTAGTGTCCTGGTGCTCAGGAGATATAATGAGCATAGGGGAGTAAATCACACTTTTTGGGCCCCGCAATTGCAAGGCTACAGCTGGACAGTGCGCTGAAGTAGTCGAAGACAACTCAGTAGTCCTACAAGGACTAACGTTAGGACTTGCTGGGGTTTTTAGCAGTGACTTCTTCCTTTCAGCCTCTTCCTCTTAATTTAATCCACATTCTCAACGAATAGAACTTGAAAACATTGCATATCACTCACTCAATAAATATTGAAATTCTTCACAGCTGGGAAATCACATACGCAACCTCAAATCATAGTTTCTCAAGTGAGTTTGACTCATCTATTCATTATGTCATACTTCGTAGCTCAAACATACTCAAAGATGTCCTTGATCTCCTCAATAGAAAGTTTCTTCTCCAAAGCGAGCTGGAGCTGAATGCGAGACTTGGAAGGGTTCAAGTAACCGGCTCCAATACCAAAAGGTCGCTCGTCAACATAGCCCCAAGCAGTGCGTCGGCTGACAACGACGGGAATCTCAGTTTCGTTGAGAACCTTCTTGATCTCAGCAACAGCCTCATCGGGCCAACCTCCAGCTCCAAGACCAGCCAGAACGATACCCTCGGCACCGCTGTCAATGGCAGCCTGGAACAGCTCAGGATCGGCTTCTTGATGGCCGTAAAGAACATCAACTTGAGGCAGGGCCTTCTTGGTGGAGCTGGTGCTGATGTTGAAGTAGTGGTGGCCCAGAGGTCGAGTGGCAGGGTACCAGAAGACAGGCTCGATGTTCTCAAATGACCCAAGGTAGCCTTGATCCTCAGCCTTGAAGGTGTCGAGAGAGTTGGCGTTGGTCTTGACAGTGTAGCGCGCAGAGGCAATCTTATCGTTGAGAACGATCATGGCTCCTCGACCTTTGGCGCTCTGGCTGCTGGCCAGTCGAACAGCTGATAGGAGGTTGATAGGGCCGTCGGCGCTGATGGCAGTGGCAGGGCGCATGGATCCAACCATAACGACAGGCTTCTCGCTCTTCACGGTGAGATCGAGGAAGAAAGAGGACTCCTCCAGGGTATCAGTGCCGTGGGTAACAACAACACCCTGGATGTGAGGACTATCGAGATCCGTCTGGATTTGATGCGCCAAAGTGGTAAGGATGGTAGAGTTGATGTCGCCGCTATCAACATTGGCAATTTGCACGCCTCGAACATTTGAGACATTGCAGATCTGAGGCACAGCGTCAATCAGTGTCTTGATGCCCAGTGCGCCAGCCTTGTAGCCTGTGGTCTGGTCGGAGGATCCAGCCTCGCCGGCAATTGTACCACCAGTGGCATAGATGGTGATGTTGGGCAGGCTGGCGTTGAAGCACTCGAAACCATTGACTGCCATGGGAATAAGCCGGGGTGTCTCTGGGACGGGCGATGCAAGGACTGATCCTGCAAGGGTTGCGAGGACGAACAGGGATTGGAAAGAGGGTGACATGATGGGCGGTCAGGACTCGACGATTGCCAAGACTGAGGAGAGGAGGTATGTGAGGAGGAGCTGGCTGGGGAGGAAGAAGAAAATGGTGAGAAAGGGAATATTGTTCATCTTTTATAGTGATGATAGTCTTGGCCAAGACATGGCTGAACCAACACCAACAAGATAGCACATCGCATCATCGTCCGAGAATAGGCGTGCAACCCAATCTGTTACCTTATCATTAGTTAACGAGTCCCATCCTTGGTCGAGGATAGTCAGATAGCCAAGAGCAAACAAGGTTGGCTCAGGCGTCCAATCGGGACCTGCGCTGTTGAGAAGTTCCGACCTTGGCTCAAATTACGTACTGGAGAAGCTTTGGGTGCTGCAGATCGGCCAACTGTATAACAGGGATATGCTTCTAGCTTGAATCATTTTATCTTTCGGCTTGTGGCGCGTTAGATGCCGAGGGACTAGACTGGTAAGTGAGGCTCTCAATTAGTTTCAACCAATATATTTACATTAATGTCTAGTCTATTCTATTCTTTCTTAATATGGTTCGCTCAATTGAAGCCTTTTTGTCATTCTTGTCGTTGTCATTCTTGACATATCGTGCCAAGTGATGAGCGAGGTGTTTACAGCCCAATAAGGACTAGATCCGTTTAAGCGGGGTGTTTAACCAGCCTCCCTCTCTCCCCACGAAGTCAAAATTCACTGCCTTGCTTGGTCTTTGACCTTGACCTAACTTATCTTGACTCGTTCCGTTTTCCATGCGGGGACTTTTCCTTCTATTTCTTTCCTTTTTCTTATCTTTTTTTCTCCGTTACCTTATCCCAAGTAAAGCTTACACCCTACCCTATCTAGCCCCGACATTTGCCGTTCCCCCCCATCCACCCACGCACGTGCGGGATTATCACAATCTGCGATTACGATAACTCCCCTCGGTCTTATCCATACAGTGCCAGCCTTGTTCAATGCCCGACGATAATCAAGATCAAGATATCCCACCTGCCAAGCGGACGCAGGTACCTAGGGCCTGTCAGCGCTGCAAGACGCTCCGCAGAGGCTGCAACGAGTATCGCCCCTGCAGACGATGTGTGGATGCTGGTCTTGCCGACCGCTGTATTGGGCAATCGGGTGCTCCCAGTATACTCCAGCCTGTCCACACTCATTACTCGCTCCCGATCCCGAGTTTGCGTAACGCGCCTGTCGATGCCCTTCACAGACTCACCGAGCTTGTCCCCAACCAGGTCCTCGACCACTGTGTTGAACGCTTCTTTGCACGGCTCTACCCAACTATTCCCATTCTCACTCGCGATTATGTCGTGCATCTCAGGTCGGCGTCAGCCTCGTCGACGCCTGAATGGAGGCTCGAGGCGTACTCGGTCCTTGTCGCCATGTGCGCACAAGTACTCCTCCAGACAGAAGAACCCGAGAATCTTCTGTCGCAAGGGATTATCGCCGAGAATAATGCCACCTACGGATCGATGATTGTGGATCAGGCTGTTGCTGTCCACCAGTCCACTCCTCGTACTATGAAGCCGACCCTCAACCAATGCCTCCTAGCCTTCTTTCTCTACGCCTGCCAGGCCAGGTTATCGCATCATAGCCAGACGTTTTTGTTTCTCCGCGAAGCGACCACTCTGTTTTGCCTGTTACGGCTTGATGATATGGATATTGCTGCAAAGGCATTAGCGCATCGTCTATTCTGGGTTCTCGTCGTGTCGGAGAGATCCCACGCGATCCGATATCGCCGCCCCATCACATTACAAATAACAGACGAGGCACCAGAAATTGACATGAATGATCCGTCATTATCTGGATTCTGGAGTCTATCGGCTCTGTTTCGACCTATTGATACATCATTTGTGGCGCTTCTTAACCAAGAACGCTTTGCTATCACACCGCCTCTTTCATCCCTCGACTATGTCGAGACGGCTGTCAACACAGCTATTAAGCCTGACTTACAGCTTCATGAGACGCAAAAGGCCAACTTGCGAATTACTCAGCTGTGGCTTCGGATGATTGTGTGGAAGCTGCGGCTGCGGTTAGGTCATCTTAGTGAAAACGCCCACCAGCATAGTCTCACATACCAATACCCGCTCGTCGTCGCCAAAGATCTTACTCTTTCTACACGCGATCTTTCTATCGACAGTATAAAGATTCACGGCATAGGAATCACCGAGAAGCTTTATGACATCGTCTCGGCCGTGGTAGATGTTCTTGCACGCGTACCCGTCACCCCTTCAAGTCCACAGGGACTGGCAATGGGTACATCACCCGAAGATGATCTATTATATATCAGAAATCTCATTACCAAACTACCGGGAGGTGCATCTACATATGACCCGCTCCTGGAGAGGCATATACAACAAGCACTTCCCAGTCCAGGGCCCAGTGTGGCCCACAGTAGTCCGCCAATAGCCCGAACAACCTCATGACCTACCATCAGCATATCATATGAATATACCCCAAGCGTTGTTTGTCATTATGATCAAGTGAAATAAAGTGAGGAATTTTGCTAGATTTGTCCATGTTCACTAGACTATACTTTCAGTGGAGATGTGGGGGAGTATACAACATCTTGGTGATTCAAATGAAAGACTCTCACTTTGTGATGAACGAATCTTGTTCAGGGAACATCGGGATAGCCAAGGCTCCCTTACCTGTAACAGAACAGTGTTCACAATGGATATGTGAATAACAAAGGGTCCATGTTCAGGGATAAAAGCTAGGCGCTATGTTCAAAGTATAACAGTAGTATCGACTGAGATATTCGCATGTCAAGGTGCAAACGTGCAAAATGAATAGCCGACGGTGTTCGCAATTGTTATTGTAGGAAGTAGTTCAGCTAATCTTGGTTCACCTAACATACTCACTGATGCGTTACGCGCAGGGACAAATACTCACGATCTCGATACTCAAAGAAACACACATCAGAACTGCCATGTACATGAAGAACAGTCGGCTCCTATGAGAATATCTAGGTATATAAACCCTTCGTGGTCCCTTACCTTTTGCTTCCTGCTCAACCAGCTCTGGCTTGTCAAATACACAGTCTGCTAGCACCTTTGCACTGATTTGACAACAATCTTTACCAGCACTATCAATATCATCACTCTCATCAACTACCATCCTCACGAATTTCCATTACTGCCACTCACAATGACTGACATGAAGACCCAGTGGAAAGATGAGAGCGTCTCTGACTTCGTGGCTTCCGCTGACACTGACAAGTCGTACAACTCCAAGCCTAGTAAGGACCTTCCCGTCTGGAAGAAGGACGAGAAGACGTCCGGCGAAAGTTCAAAGCGGAAGTCTGGTAGCAAGTTTCAGGACAAGGGTGACATCGTGGTGGCGAAGCGTGAGAACGAGAAGTAAGTGTAATTCATCGTTGGCGATGGATCTCTGAAGCGAGCGTGATGGAAGTTCTGGGTTGAGTGGGAGTTCTCCTTTCCTGTTGGGGCTTCATGAATTTGATTCAGATACCTTTGAGTGCTTAGGCACTCTCTGATTTTCTAAGAAACATGGCTTCGGCTATGGCAGCGGTAGGTTAGCTAGAGACAATATCATATTCATTTTTGAAATAAAACAAGCAATGCATCTTGGTGTTAAGTGTGAATATGGCAGCGGGAGCAGCGTTGAGTTAGAACGCGTGATATAAAAGTGAGTAGGCGTTTGACAATGAAACCTCATATCTGAAGACAAAGGCAAACCTCCCTAATGAAGGGCCATGCCGTGAGGTCAAGTATGTACCATTTTCAAGACTTACTACAGAAACTTGAAATCCGTACTGAATATGGCAAGATTTGACTTTGCGTGATGCTGTGGGCCTTTGAATTGTCAGGATATGCTTGACTCATCATAGACCAGAATCCCATCCAACTCGAGGTTGGAGCACATTCAACTCCCAAATAATAGAGATACTTACGGTAGAAGAGTGAGGTCGGGCACACAAGCTTCAAATGAGTGTTGCATTGAACAATCTTGACTCCTCGTGCTGTTCAAGAGTAAATCTATTGCGGGAGATTATCAGTAAGGTTATTTAATCGTTAAAATATTGCGAAAGCCTGGACAATCTTCCAGGCCCAGCGTCACCCAGCCAAGATGCTGTTTATTGCTCGGTTGTGTCTATCTAGTGGTATAATGTCTACAGTGGGGTGTAGCTTCCATTAGTCTCGGCGTAGATACTGTGGACTCACATTTTTGCCGTTCTCAGTAACCTTCTGATTACTCGCGTCATGTCATATGCCCACATTTGGCGACATGATGCGAACTTATGCAGTTCTGATGAGAACTTCATTTATACCGACTACGCTTTTGTTCGTAGAGTTATGATGCGCCTCATACTCTAATAAAAGTTACACCGCCATGACGTGTGTATGAGAAACTCAGATGGCAGCATCCTCGAGATTTTGGGTGACCGAGCAAAGTTTTTGCCCAGACTAATCTGGAAAAAGGTTCAACTATAATTCGAATTGTGCCGATGTCGAGATTTCCGTACCGAAGGCATTTGAGAGGCCTTGCCAGGAAATCTAAAAACTTGTAACGGGTTTGCATCTATCAAGTACGTCCCTGTTAAAAAAGAAAAAGAAAAAAAACCTTGATCTTGATCGCTGAGATATTAAATAAGAGTCTGCAATCTGCTTCCTGAAAATTTGGGTTTGCCTTTTAATATAAATCTTATCTTTCAAATCTGGTTTCCCTTTTTCCACTCATAATACGCTTCTTATAGTTCGTTGATAGTTTATCCTGAATAGACTATTCGATCCTAACTTAAACTAAGCATAATGTGTCAGATCCCATACTGGTTCCGCGTCACTCTGCCACGATCATTATACGTCTCTGGGTCTTGACCTCAGCAAGCAAAACAGGACGAGTAGCAGCCTTCTCCCCATGGTGTAGTTCTTGGTAAATGTTAACTTACCACTTTAGCAACCTTTCATCGACACATGCAAAGCCCACGGCCATGCTTTGATGCGACTCTAACCTTATCCTGCACTTAAAGTTAACCTCACACTTTACAGCCACGCATCACTCAAAGAGACTTTGTTGGAAATGCTCTTTCCTACACGATAATAAAGAACAGATAACTTTACTATAATTCACTCAGCACCCATGTTGCCTTCACACAAGTATAATTAGTTCCTTCGCCCCCCAAAATATCCTTTTTAGACATTACCAACTACCACCTCCCATACATCCGTTACATCACTTCTCTTGCACCTCCAACAAAATGTGCAAATACATCATCATCAAGATCATGACCCTCATCATGTGCAGAGCCGTCGCCTACTACGACGACGAGCCGAATCGTGAGTACAAGAGGGAAGCGAAGGAGTATAAGAAGCAACAGAAGCAGGAAGCCAAGCAACAGAAGCAGGAAGCCAGATCTCACAGGCGGGAAACCAAAGCTCAGATTGCTAAGGGCAAGGAACCGGCGACCTCCTGGTGAACTAGACCTCGTTGAGTCAAATGTTGCTGAACTTTGATCTCATGGTAAGTGTCATGGAGGTGGATTGTGTGGAGAAGCTAACCGTTGTAGGAATCCTACCTCCTACTGAATGGCGAGATACCAATGTGTCTGAGGTCTGGATTTCGCGACAGTGTTTTTGGGAGTCTGGGGTTATGGAGAGAATGGTTTTGGGGATTGATGCTAGTATGCCCGACGGGACGTGGAGGGCAATTGTCAAACAAGTAAGAAGCCCCTTGTCCCTTCATCTCACTGTCACTGATACTGATCGATGTCGCAGGATATCTCAAGGCGTTTGGAATTTTCTCAAGAGCTCTACTTACCTTTCGACTACCTATCGAAAGCAGACTAAAAAGAGGACATTCATTTAGACAGGTCCAGTTTCAACGAAGTGACGTTATGAAAGTCGATGCAACAATATTACGTGCAGCTCAATTATTTCCAGTACACTAAACTGTCAAGCAACTATATATATCCATGCTTCGACTATTACTACAAGATAAGTATTATGTATGTCAAACTGACTGACCCCCAAGGATAGTCTACTGCATCTCCTTCTCGTTCGCCAACTTGTTCTCAGCAGCAACGGAGTGAGAATAAGGATCGATCTGAGTCTCGGCAAACTTCCTAGCTGGCACTCGCTTCTCAAAGAGAATATCCAGCTCAGCGTAAGTACGGTCCTTGGGCTCGGGAAGTCTAAAGAATACCCAAACGGCAGAGAAAAGACAGGTGCCGGCCCAGAAGTACGCTGTACGAGCTCCCCAGTTCCAAGCACTGGACGACAGTTGGTAGTTTGTCATGACGTTGACAAAGATGTTGCTGGCGTTGTATGCGGCGCGAGCCATGACGATTGTCTTGGCTTTGAGTCGGGTAGAGGATAGCTCGGAAATGAGCGAGTATGTAACAGGCCCGACGGTGAAGTCGTAGACGAATGTGAAGACGATGAGCATGGCGCCGATAGCCCAAACGGAGGCGTTGTCCTTGGAGAAAGATAGCGAGCCGACAATTACAAGGATAATGAGTTGAGTGCAGAGGCCGCTGAAGTGGATCGTTCGTCGACCGACCTTGGCCATCAAGAACCACGAGCCGAATGTACCGACCATTCCGAGAGCGTATTGGGCCATGGACAGGGAGAAAGAGTTGCTGGCATCCATCCCGGCTTGTGTGAGGAAGTACGAGAAGTAACCCATGAGATTCTGACCACCGAGGGTCTGGACAAGCCAAATACCTACCACGATCTCTGTTCGACGAAGATCAACACCCTTGAAGCAGTCCCTGTAGCTAGTTCCTTCCTTCAGGTTCTTTTCCATCTCGTTTGTATGTTCGATCATGGCGATGGTCTCGTCGGCGTTGAAGTTGGGTTGTTGCGAGGATGTCAATCTGAGGAGTGACTTCTTGGCGGCAGCTCGGTTGCCTTTTCGCACATGCCACCATGGTGATCTGACATCGGTTAGCGACATTATTCCCAATCTCGATGATATGGCTTCGACTTACTCTGGCGCAAAGATGACACCTGCCAAGATGGGAACGGGCCAAACCCACTGCACACCGAAAGGAATGCGGTAAGCCCACTCATCGTTTCGACCAACAGATCCCTTGTTAACAGCAGCAGCAAAGAATTGGCCAATAACCCAACACATATTGATGAAGGTTGTGAGATATGGTCGGAGCACAACCGGTGCTACTTCGGATGCATATGCAGGAGTCACACTCTGGAACGCACCCCAAGGAATCCCTGGTCATGGTTGCATCAGCAAACGGCACAGCTGGGTTGGTGGACTGACTATTACATACCGCAAAGAACTTCTCCCAAAACGAGGATCTTGATGTTGGGAGCAAAGAAGAGGACGAAGACAAAGGCGATCATGAGGACCAGTGCTCCGACGGTGGTCATCTTGTAGCCGTATCTGTCGGACGCCCAACCAGCAAGAATGAGACCGAAGATCTCGCCAGCGCGGGCTCCATTGGATAAGCCAGACTGCCAAGCCGCCGAGACAGCGTATTTCTCCTTCTCAGCATTGTAAGTGCCGAATTTCTGGTTAAAGGCAGGAGACGCGTATAAGTTGCCCAGCAAAGCAAGATCATAACCCTCCATGATGAGGGTAGTAGACAGGAGAACCGACCATCCGATGGCCTTGGGGTATGTTTTGACAGCCTCCCAGAGAGTCATATGATGCTCGGCCTCAGCAGCGACCTTTGCCTCAGAGGCCAAAGCCTGGGGCGAGACAGTCTCGTCATGCTGCGCGTCGAGAGTCTTCTCGGGATAAGTTTGTTTGGACTCAGCCATTGCGAAAAAGAGGATTGAAACAAAGTCAGGCAAGGATGATTGAGTGGGAGCTGAAGAACCTGGTGATGGCAAGAACCGAGACGACAGCAGGTCCCTTTATATGCTGATGCTCTCGGCTCTAGGATCCAACAGATCGGAAGATGATTTAGTAGGCCAATCCCCCAGAAAAAGGCACGCTCATCACTCGGGACCGCGCATGGGGGAAACCTGGGGCACGGGGTTTGGTTGTGTGGGGTGATGATTGAGGAATGGGATTGGATGAAGAAGTTGAGCTGAGTTTTGAGGACAGGAGAGTCCGTCGGTTAACGATGGCGTGGCGGAGTCTCCATTGCTCGACTCATAGGAAGCTATTTTCATTGGAGAATGTCTAAGCGTGCGGAAGAACTCCGTCGGTGACACACCAAAGGCGGAGTCTCCGTTGCCGAATCTGATGACACTTTTCGGCCAAGTTTTTTTTGCTTTATTGCCGCACTGACGTGCAGGGTAAACGAACCACGGATGATCTTTTCCAGTCGCTGTTGGAAGCTACGTTCCATCTACAGGAGGGTCCGTTGGAGGAGTGTTTATCTCCACATTCAACGGAGGGGGATGAGGATCGATAATAAATAAGAAATGATAAACTGCTCATCTTCCCCTCGCAGAATTGTTCTCTCTTCATGATTGTTTACTCTTAACCTGGTTGCTTATCCATCTTCTCCCACAGAACCTTATCCCCGCCCCCTGTCAGCATTCGCCACTATGGGCTCCGTCATTTGGGACGATGAACATCAATGGGTAGGCAAACAGCCCTGGTGGAAGGCCGCGTCTTTTTACCAAGTCTATCCAGCGAGTTTCAAGGACTCAAACGGCGATGGATGGGGTGATTTGCCCGGTCTTATTTCCAAGCTCGATTATCTGAGTGATCTGGGCATTGACGTCGTCTGGGTGTCGCCTATTTTCGAAAGCCCGCAGAAGGATATGGGCTACGACGTGTCTGATTATCAAAAGATTTACCAACCTTACGGAACAGTTGAAGATGTCGATACCTTGGTTCGAGAGTGTCATTCAAGAGGACTCAAGATCATTCTTGATCTAGTGGTCAATCACACCTCAATAGAGCACGAATGGTTCAAAGAGTCAAGGTCATCCAAAGACAATCCAAAGCGAGATTGGTATATCTGGAAACCCGCGCGATATGACGAGAATGGCGTGCGACATCCTCCGACAAATTGGAGAGGTTATTTCGCCTGTTCAACGTGGACTTGGGATGAGCATACCCAGGAGTATTATCTGCACCTCTACGCGCCCGATCAACCTGATTTGAACTGGGACAATGATGAGTGTCGCGAGGCTATTTACGACAACACGATGCGATTCTGGCTTGATCGAGGTGTTGATGGGTTTCGCATCGACACGGTCAACAAATACTCCAAGAGGAGAGATTTCGTTGACGCGCCTATCACGGATCCCTCATCGCCTCACCAACCTGCTCCTGAGATGTGGTGTAACGGACCACGCATTCACGAATTCATTCACGAAATGTACGAAAAGGTCCTAGCTCCTTACAACGCTGTTTCAGTTGGCGAGCTTTCCAACACGCCTAATCCATCACAAGTCATTCCTTATGTATCCGCTGCTGCAAAGGAGCTGGATATGGTGTTTGAGTTCTCCATGATCAGACTCGGTAACGGGAATGGCTTTGGTGATAAGTATATCTATCAACCATTTCCACTGTCTAAGCTCAAGGCGTTGGTATACAAGTGGCAGAGTTTTATCGAAGGGACTGATGCTTGGGCCACTGCGTTCTGTGAGAACCACGATAATGGACGATCGGTGGATCGTTTTGGAGACGCGTCTACACCGGAATGGTGGCTAAAGTCTGCTAAAACCATAGCGCTTTGGCAAACGACACTCACAGGCACGCTGTTCTTGTATCAAGGCCAAGAGATTGGTATGACCAATATGCCTCGGTCGTGGGGGATCGAAGAGTACAAGGATATTGAAAGCAGCAATTATTACGCTGAAGCAGTGGCGTCTGGCGATGAGAAGCGGGTGGAGGATACGATGCATGGGCTGCAGATTATGGCGCGTGATCATTCACGCATTCCTTTCCAATGGGATGATACGCCTAATGCTGGCTTTGCAGATGAGCAAGCGAAGCCGTGGATGCGGGTTCATGACGATTATCGCGATATTAACGTTGCGAAACAAGTCAAAGATCCCGAGTCCATTCTGAGCTTTTACAAAAAGATGCTTAGACTACGAAAACAGTACCAAGACCTCTTCGTCTTTGGCTCATTCAAGCTTCTTGACCCAGATGATGAGTCTCTCTTTACCTATGTTAAGGAGAGTATTGTTCCGGTCAAGGGCCGACCTTCTGAGAAGAGAAGAGCTGTTGTTGTTCTAAATATGAGCCAAGAGGATAGAGCTAGCCCAGCTGTACATGCCGCGTTGGGCTGTTCGGCGGAGCATGTTCGATTACTTGCTTGCACAACATCAGAGAGCGCAACAGGGTTCAAGGGCGGCCGGTCCACTCTTGCGGGATGGGAGAGTCGGGTTTATGTGAATTTTGAGTAAGAATAGCTACTCCAAAGGATAGTATCGGTATGGTATGGACAAGATGTAATAAGATAGTATTGGTGTCAGTATGCGTTTTAGCATTAAACCTGGTTTCTGAGCAACTTCTCACAGAGTAGAATGAAGGTAACATGATGTCAATCCCATAAATCAAAACAACTGGAATTGACCAGTCTGCTGAAATTTCGCCAACTTTGCCAAACTGCTCCTTTGCCAGCTCAGATCAGGAGCATCCAAAGTAACAGGTCCTGTCGTCCATTCTACATAGCGCTCCGTTCCAGACACTCCCGCGCTCATCAAGTGGTCAAACTCCTCTTGGGCCCCAGGTTGTCCAGGCTGGAGCTTTAGTCTGAAGGGCCATTTCTCAACGATGGTGTATTCCTCTTTTATGATGGCCCCTACGTTCTTGGCCACTTGGTGGAATTTGAAAGCTGTCATGAAGCTTACCGAAGATGTTAGAGCCATTTGTCAGGAGTAAAGAGTTTTGACTTACAAGTCGAAGTAATCATCAAAGTATCGCACGGAATTACGAGCCGATGAAAGCTTGATGATTTGAGGATCATACGTCCCCCTGATGGGCGGCCTGACAGGAAGAAATTGTGAAGCCGCTGAGTTACTCCATTGTCAAGCGCTGGGTTGGGAAGGTGAATTCCCCTTGCCATAAGTTCATGGACAGCATTCATGAACAGTGTGATGAGGGTTGCATGTGGATTGGCCTGAATCTCTCGAAGCAAGGGCGCCAGGGTGATAATTGTGTTGTCTATACCCAGATAATAAGAGTCGGTGATGTTAGAGGCCTATAGTAAAGTAAATGGAATGCTTTAGGCCTGTAGAAAGTGCAAACTCTTGCCTCGATGCGATCAAAAGTACCATTTGTAAGATGACCAGGGAGGAGGCGCGCATCTACCTGCAGCAGGCGAAATGACACTCTCAAGCTAGCAATGCGACCCAGAAACGCTCTCAGGACGGATCGAAGGTAGTGGAAAAGTTTGCCGTAGATGTCAGCCTTGGCAGGTCCGTTTGGAGTAGATTCGACATCTTTGGCGGACCACCCATCGAGAGGATCGGCATTGTCGCGCATCGGCCACACAGATGTATCTTCCTGGAAGATGGTTCTACACATATGAGCCTATAATCATCACGCAGTATGGGTTACTCACGGGTTGGGTTCACTGAATTCAGCGCGCTGTGATCCAAAGGGCTGCAGAATCCCATCTTCGCGAAAGTGTTGTGCGGCAACCCGACGAAAAGGAGAGAGAAAAAGAAAATAACGATCACGATAATCTTTCCTTGACTCAGCAAGGGCCGTCGCTGTCCGGATCTCATTCGCCTTCTCGGTAGTTAGACCCTTTGGGATCTCCGTGAAGAGCAGCAAGTTGTCCCACACTGACTTTTGAAGATCGAGTTTCAGGGACCATCGCCCAAACTCCCATGTAGTCACAATTCTATGATCGGCCGGTTTTTCTTTCTGCTCCTTACAGATGTTTGCAATCAGACGACGGACTCGCTGCTGGATGATGTCAAGGTCGGATTTGCGGATGAATGCTGAATACCAGATGTGAATGATGCAGTCGATCGCTTCATCCTGGTCTTCGACCGAAGGTGCGATGAGTAGCATGATGACGTTTCGTGCTACGATGTCAAAGTCACGGTCGTTTATCGTGATACTGACGGGTTTGTCGTAGTCTTCCGGAAGCTGGGCGATGGTCTTGATAACATTTCGGAAGTCACCAGACGCTATAATATTGATCAGCAAGAGGTTGAAGATATGCCATTTCAAGCACGAACCGGTAAACAGCAAGTTCAGCTTTTTGTTGTAGTCCTTTCCCTCATTCGCCTCAAGTCGAAGAATATCGAGCGCGGGAACATTTCCCCATAGGTAGTTGGAACCTCCGAACTTCTCCTGGTCGTTCGCTCCTACAAACGCGGGCTGACGGCCCTGGAGAAACCAGTCGGGAGTCCAGCTGGCTTTGCTCAGGGCCGATTTGCATTTAGATTTGTGGATGGGCCAGTGGCACTTTTGACACTCTGGACCGCAATACTGGATGGTGATTAGACAGTGTTCAAAGTGGCAAGGGGTACATGTGTTGATAGTTACTTACAGCTACGAGATAACGGTTACTGCAGGTGAACTTGCCAAAGTCTGGGCAAGTAGCGCCATCTGTATTCCAGTTCGTGCAAGGAGTTGCTGGAGCCGCTGGAGTGGTCATTGTTTACCAGTGCGATGAGTCGCAAGACCTTCTGTACTGATTAACAGTTTACAAAACCGAAAAGGAGAAAAAGAGAAGCGGTCAGGCTGTTGTATCAGTCGGTATGGCTAGGCGGCATCCTTCAGATTGCGGATGAGAGTTGCGAAAAGCATGATTCACTCCGGAGCAAAGAGATTGCGTTGCAGATGACTCAGGTTGTGTACTGTTCATTTTGCTATGCTCGTTGCTTGCCCTTTGTCTAACCAATTGCACATTATCTTCCGTGTCACGAGTATAATCGCTGGTAGGACAAAATACAGGCAACAAGCATCAATGCATGTTTATGATCAACACCAGTGGTGATTGCCCAGTTGAGGTGGAGTGTTAGTGTTGCTTGGACTTAAATCATACTACAAAATCAAGATCAAGCTCCAGATCGACCTTGGCCACATTAGTAATTTGCTTTTGTCCAGACTCCAATGAGTTGATGTGGTGGTGAAAAGCCCTGTTGTTCAGGTAGGCGGTTCACATTCGACGCGAAAATCTTCGTCGTGAGACGTCCTTCGCCTGCAAGACAAGGCAAGGGACTAGGTTACTGACAGGTCGCAGGTGTGAGGGAGAGTCAAACCGAGTAGATTTCAGGCCATGTGGAAGTTTTCAAGTTGCTTGTATGAAGTTAAAGCGATCGTTAATCAGATGCACACCTACAGATGCAGCAGATTGATCTTCTGATTTGGTATAAGTAACACAAGCGTCGGCGGCAAATGTCAAGCGGAGCCCACCACCCTACAAAACGCCATGCAAATACAGAAATGGAAAGGACGGAGATGATTCAAGATGATATAACTGAAGGTGTGGCTACAAAATTGTGCGACAGAATGGTAACTCAAACTTCAGGCACCCGAAGAGAGCCGCTCATAACCTCCACAGCATTTCCACCAAGATATACCGTCTTAACCTTTCGCACTCCAGCATCATCCACCTCAGTCTCCACATCAACAACAATAAGAGATTCTCTTCCCATTTCAACCCCCTGAGTAATCCTGAACTGAACAGTGTCTGCATCAAGCTTGTACAAAGCCAGGTAACAAGCCAAAGCACATGCAGCGCTTCCCGTAGCCGGATCTTCCATCGCGCGCTTTACGAGTCTTGCTCGAAGATTCTGCACGTATTTCTTCCCGTCGGGCGATTGCTCACCGCTTACACGCACAAAGTAGTATCGCCTGGAGTCGAAATCGTGTTTCCACCCTTCATCCTGCAAGTCGCCGGATATGAGGCCCATTGCTCCGACTTTGGCGGCGCCTAGCATTTCCAGAGAGGGAAGCTCGATGAGGGCGAATGTCATTCCGTTGACGATGCTGAAGAGTGGCGCACCTTCTTCAGCTGCAGCGACTTTGGCGAGTTGCTCATCTGCTCCAGCTTCTAACTGAGGCTGTGGTAGACGCGCCTCGTGAAGTCTGACATTATGCGGAATGGAAGCTCGTGCAGAGCCATCTTGGTCAAAGTCGATGTCAATCGTCCCGGCTTTCACCGCCATCGTCTTGACGCCTTGGGAGCGTAGGAAGACCGCAGTGCCAATGGTAGGATGGCCCGCAAAAGGTAGTTCCCATTTTGGAGTAAAGATATCAACCTTTCTCTCGGTTGGCTCTGATGAGCTATCAACGTCGTGAACAAAGACTGTTTCGGAGAGGTTAAACTCGCGGGCAATATGCTGCTTTTGGGCCTGTGAGAGAGGTGGCTGTTGATTTGGTGGGATGGTCACCACGGCCAGCGGGTTGCCTTTGTAGGCAGTGGTGGTGAACACGTCGAGAGTGGTGAATTTTAGACTCATTTTTATATAATCCTAACTTAATAGAACTGATCGAGAATTATTTCCAAAGTCTCACGCCATATATAATTGAATGAGTCACAGAGTCAAGGTTGATACACAGTCATTGTTATATGCGTAATTCGCGCATCTTATATGCATTCGAATTGCGGATTCGTGAAGGATCGCAGCGAGTCACCTTTTCCGCTACCGGAACTTGAGAAATTGCATTTCGGGGCTCGCAAATGATTCGCTGGTTTTACGCGATACTTGATAGTTTAACTAATCCTCTCTTGTCCATGTCTCGCTTAATCACCAACATATATTAGATCTGCCAGATCTAATTACTATTAAACGCAATGACCGGTCCTTGGGAAGAGGCATTGATATATCAATGGCTTCTGCTACTACCCGCAAAGATTTACATATGCTGGGGTTTATTCTTAGCGGATAAAAAGTCAAGGATCGCCAATGGCCCTACACTGTATGCTAACCGCCAGTGATATGCGACAGGCGGGATTCGAAACTTTAATACAATGTATTGTTCCATCACAAATCATCATATATCGTTCCATAGTTAGAAACGCATGTTGGATTAAGCCTACTAATATGTAACCATGACGCATTGACATCGTTGTATACCATTCTCTGTGTTTCTTCCGCTAACAGAATTGGGACAAGCGATGTCCGAACTACATGACGTCACCTTTACGAGTCCAGTTATCAAAACCAACCTTGTTCATAAATGGCTTCTCTATTTTAATTCAATTCATCACACGACACTCAATTCAGTCAAGCAAGTGATAGAATTTAACCGTATTAACAGCTACAAACGACAGACCTTAAACAAATAACGCCTCAATCACAACAATGGCGGAATCTCTCGCTGCTTTCCGAGCCGGCCGAAGCGCAGAGCTCCGTAAGCTCGCGGAAGAGCATCTTGAGCATGAGTATGTCCACACTTGACCTTACAATGGTTTGAATATTAAGGATACTGATACTATCTAGTTTGAACCAGAATGACCGCGATATTTTGAAACGCGCTGGGAGCAAAGTGTCCACACAGGCCACAGTGGGATCCCTTCTTGGTCTCGGCTTGGGCATCTACTGTGCTTTTCGCCTTCGATCAATGCGAATGACCTACTTCAATGCTTTTAGAGCTATGGAAAAGCCCGTAGAAGTCAAGTTTGCCGATGGCCGTACCAGTAAGTGAATCTTGCATATCTATCAGTGTTGGGGTCTAATGTCGCCGTTCTTCACAGAAGCCATTCCAGATATCACTGCGCAGCTCGCGCCCTCA
Source organism: Fusarium torulosum (assembly GCA_900312805.1). Classification (NCBI taxonomy): domain Eukaryota; kingdom Fungi; phylum Ascomycota; class Sordariomycetes; order Hypocreales; family Nectriaceae; genus Fusarium; species Fusarium torulosum. Next base: position 69,030 of record ONZP01000244.1, read on the forward strand.
AAGTGGAGTGATGCAGCAACCTACCTTTTTTTCTCAGTTGGAGGCCTATTCCTCGGCGGTGAAACTGGCCTTCTCTCAGGCACCGCATCGGCTTCACGTACTATCACAAAGGACCCTGAGGCCAGGGAACGGATAGAAAAGGCGTTCAAGAACTATCGGATTGATGTGTTGAAGAAGGAGATTCAAGAGTTGGAAGGCAAATCAAAGTTTGAACAACTTTTCAGCTAGTGAAATATCGAGCAGTGGATAATCCGGTGCTCGAATAGAGTGCCAAGCAATTATATACATCTACTTCGTAAATGTGGTTGAGCTATCGCCGCTTCAACTACAATTGTTTGACGGACGTTGATTGTGATCACACAGGAGTGACAGGATCCAAAGCCAGATCTTATGCTAATACACGAGCGCATCGTCTTTATCAAGTGAACCTAACTTTCAGTGACTAGTATGTCTCAGGACAGACCATATTTGCAAGTATAATAACAGCGAGAACATTCGTGGTCGAACCGTTTGCATTGGCTTATATGCACACGCTGATACGACAGGAATCTGACTTGCGCATCGCCACAAATTCCAATCTGCTTCTTGCATCGCAAGAAATCAAGCAATTGCAGCTCTAGAGATTCATTCTTGATTATTCTTTCATAGACTACCAGTTTCAGAGGTCGATATATCAATGCCTTTAGAATGATCCGATCATCAATTGAATGCCAGTATTGATAGTACTTTTCTTTTAACCCCTCTCCAACTCATGTTCTTGCTGGATGGCTCCGTTCTCAATCAGTATTCTTATAATAACGTCCTGGCCATATATCTGAGCATATTCTAGTGGTGTTGGTTCCTCGTGCAAATAATCATTGAGACACCTTTTGTGCACAGCCGCTGCCTTTCCAAGTAACAACCGCACAACAGCCTCGTGCCCGTGCTGTGCAGCATATGACAGGGGGGTTCTACCTTTAGAATTCGGAGAATCAGAAGCTGTCTCGTCCTTTTCAAGTAAAAGTCGCACCACCGCCTCGTGACCCTTTTCTGCTGCAAATGACAATGGGGTTCTTCCACCGCATAACCCAGCGTTGTCAGATTTCGAGTTCACATTGGCACCGTTCATAACGAGAAGTTGGACAATATTTTCATGCCCCTTCTCTGCCGCAAATGACAGTGGAGTTCTTCCCCTATCTTCTCTTTTTCCATATTCACAAGCAGACTCCACATCAGCTGCCTTCTCGAGGAGTAAACGGACAACAGACTCGTACCCTTTCTCCGACATATGGGAAAGAGGCGTACGCCCAAAATATGCTCTATCTCTCCTGTACTTAGCGAAAGGATCGAACTGCCCGTATAACTGATCGGATAGGTCGTTCAATTCAGGACTCGCAGGTGGGGTTGTCTCTACACTACCATGCCTGCCACTGCTCACGCCGTCTGGGTTCGCTTCTTCCTCTAGAAGAAGTTGGACCACGTCAGGATGGCCATGATTTGCTGCGATTGTTAAAGGGGATACCATATAACGATCGCCGAGATCAATTTCAGCACCTTCAATCAGCAAGAGCCTGACGATGGCCACACACCCTCTAGATGCAGCATGCCATAGGGGCGTACGCTCATCATTATCCAAGAAGTCCACGAACACATTGCGCGTATCAAGTAATACTCGAACAACGGATTCATGCCCCTTTTCTGCCGCAATCAACAGCGGCGTCTTTCCTATTTCTGAACGTACATCTGGATTGCTCGCACGTTCAACCAAGAGTCGAGCAATGCGCTCGCTACCTTGCTGTGCTGCAATCAACAACGCCATGCTCCCATCGAGGTTTTCCCGGAGACACTGATCCTGAAAACCGATATTAATAACTTTGTCCAACAGAAGCCGGACAATCCCCTCGTGTCCAATCAAGACGGCGGATGATAGCGGCGCCGAAATTTCCGGACCGACTCCATAAATCCGTCCCACAGTCAAGGAAGCTCCGTTATCGAGTAGGATTCGAGTAATTCCTTCATGCCCGCCCCTTGCAGCATAACTCAGGGGCGTTGCTCCATGCCAGAAACCCCCAAAAACTTGAGAGTCCATCTCCACGCCTTCACTGACCAGTAACGAAACAATTCTTTCGTGACCAAGCTCTGCTGCATGGGATAGTGGGGTTCTTCCATTGCTGTCTCTGCCATCTACCTCGCATCCTGCTCGAATAAGATCCTCGACGAGATCTGCCAGTCCAAAACATACAGCCACATGGAGCTTTTTTACAGACTCTAGATCATGGCTTTCGATACGACGTGAGGGATGATAATCCATCAAAGATCCACTGAGAATTTGCAGGTTCATTGTATGAAAGTCTGTTTCTAAGACGAAGCTCTCAAGCTCCTGCCGCGATATTGGTGAATCACGAGCATGATGTCCCCAGTTCCGTGCGGCGTAGTCGTAAAAGGGGTGGGACTTGAGCTGTTTCATGAAGTCAATTTTGCCACTCCAGGGGCCCCCACCAAAGGTCCTGGATCCTCTAAAGCTGCTAAAAGATATATAGTTGACGCAGGTCCTAGTGATGTACTGTTCCGTCATTGGGAGCAGCTCACCAGGCTGTTGGTTGATGTATTCTTGGGTAGTAAAATGAACCAGCCGGATAACGTTTGTTTTCTCGTCAACATTCACGAGCCCAGCGCAAACAGCAACCATCTTCTCGACAAATGGCAAGTCTTGGTCGTGGATCGGCCCCGGCTGGTGGCCTGTAGCCAGAGCATGTTGAAGCTCTATGACTCTAAGCTCTCTTCGGGCGTATGCAATCCACAGTAACACTTTCTTGGCCAGGGTTGCGTGTTCTGGCTGCTGTCCGTTGATTCTTTCCATGGTTTGCCTGTAAGCATCGGCCAGAGGTGTAACATCCTTGCCTATGCCTCGACGTTTCCCATACTGTTGGAAAGCCTCCAATTGGTGTCGGATCTCGGTCACGGACACTTTGAAACTCAGCAGGTTCAGATAGATCCGGGCTAAAAGAAACCTAAAATTCTTAAGCACTGTACTAAATCATTATATGGTTTAGAGCTTACATTCCACCTACAGATCCCGCAATTGCCGAAACAATATCTTGTGGTAACGTTGTCCCGTTTCGAATGTTGGAGGGCAACCACTTCAGATTGCCTCTCACATATGTCTGCAGGTCTTCAGGTGCCGCAATAATTTCTAACTTTGTGAGATTTTTGAACAACCCTTCGCTCTCATTTGTGATCTTCGTATCGTGACGTGAGGTAGAAAACAGGTTGATGTGGTTTTGTTGCTGGAGGCGACTCAGCTCAATCAGAAAGTCTTCTCGTGAACTTCCAATTTCATCGAGCGCATCAATAATAACAAATACTCGTGAGAGTTTCGCAGCTACTAGGTTTAGAGCCGAAAGAATTTCCTGTAAGGACGGACGAGTTCGCCCCTGTTGGTGTTTGGTATAGAGGCTTTTTACTTCTATCGGCAAATCGGGCAAGCTTGCAGCGAGTCCTTTGAGAAGACTTGCAAGGAGCTGGTGGATTGTCTGCTCGTCCACCCGTCGGAAATTACAGTAAACATACGCGATGCCAATGGTTGAGTTGTGACGGAAGTTAGAGACGAGATGATCAACCACGATTGACGTTAGGATTGTTTTTCCAACTCCTGGAATACCTCGACAAAACAAGGTTTGTCCTTGTGTAGATAGCCAGGTTTGAAACTCCTGAGTCTCGATGAGCCAGTGGCCAGTTCCTTGTTCTCGAGTGTTGATGATCTCGCTCTGCTGCAAGCCATAGTCGACTGGGGTTAACCAGTCAAGGATCTTGATATCCTCTTGTCTGGTCTGCTTGGAATGGATCTGAGCGACATCGTCTTGTAATTCGGTTAAAACGTATTGAACTGCATTTACATTCAGAGAATAATTGGTAAGTTGGCCTGGTCAAGACTAACCTTCCTTGAGTACATCCTTTACAGGCCGTTCCTTCTCTATGTCGCTTGCTTGAACATATTGTAGAAGCTCCTTCGCAAACGCAGCAGCCACAATTGCCGCGTGTTCCTGCCAGTCCTTGTTCTTATGTGAATCGGCATAATCACAAATACCTCGTATCACAAGACAAGGAAAGGCGTTCATAAGGCCTGCGGCTTCCATCTCAACACATAGAACATGGCCTCCAAGTTCCTTGTTAAGCTGATCCCGGAAAGCAGCATCTTTGACGAGCTTGTCTCCTGACGCGATAAGACCATAGTGGATACGCGATTCCCCGGGCTTCCTTTTAACAATCATAGTCTTGTCGCAAAAGTGGCAGCTTTCATGTTCTTCGTCATCCTCTTCATCGTCATCTACGACGGGCTGCTCCACGTGACTGTAGCTGGACTTGAACAGTACGTCTTGAAGTGAATCGGTTGATAGAAACTTTGGGGCCAATTTAGTCGACTTCGCCTTGAGCTCTTCGAGATATTGCGGTATTTTGGATCCCTCCATATCATGCTGTGTCTCGAGTAGTGTCAAAGCTGTAAGTAAGGACTTGGGAGGAGTATTGAGCGATCCAGTTCGCTCGAATTTATCGATCCCGTTAATCTTGCCAGAGTCCCACTTCACAACTCCAGCATATACTCCAATAGGTGTGCTGACCACGACATCACCGAGTCGGATTTTGTTAGTTCTAGATGGTACACCGCCGCCAATGCCAACCATCAGACCGAACTTGATGCAGGGAAAAGTAGTGACCATAGAGCTAGCGACTGTAGCCGCGGGAACGTTCCCAATCATACCCTTGGGAAGGCAGGTAATCACAATATTGTGTTCTCCAATAGACCCCAGTGTGTATGCGTTGCTATCATTTGCTGGTTTGGATAGGACAGGATGGCGCTGATCGAGCATCGCCGTGGCGGCAGTCAGCTCCTTCGGGAGTGCGCAGACCCATCCCACGGTATAATCATCATGCGTGAGCAACTCGTCTCTCCGTCTTTCCTTGAAGGTGCTTCGGTCGACGTTCTCGTCCCTTGGCCTCTTTTGCCCCATCAGAACGCTTGACACCAGTTTTGGCTTGTGGAATGGGCGTGAAGATGAAAAAGGAGACCACACAATAGGCCACTGGCGAGGAACCTAAGCAGAAAGTGATTTGAGCCAGAAACGCAAGATCTTAAGGGAAGACGAATGTACGAGTAACAAGGTGGTGTCCGGTTTATGTAACATAATATTCTACTGTAAATCCTCAGCCGAATGATCCTTCTCTATGATAAACCCCCGCTTGTTGCCAGCTCAGCATGACATGCCTATGCAGGACTTTGTGGCGCGGTCACTGAGCGCGTGAGACCAAACGCAAATAAAATGCCTCTGCGAATCAGGATTGCAGAAGACCAAGCCTTGCTGATGTTTTATTTCAGCCATTCCACATACCACACAACCCGGGCGTTTAACTATGGCCCCCTCATTTGTTCTTGGCAGCGGTTAACAGGAGCTGACGAATGGATTTGTTGGAAAATCATACCACATCAACAATCGTCTTATATCCAATATTTAGAGAGGCCTGCTATTGCTATTCCCCATACATTGATTAGTCCCTCATAAGCAAGAGCCTCAACCACACCCATGTTATTATTCCCATTAGAGCGAAAGATAGTATACTGTGAAAGTAAGAAACAATAAACCTCTGACCCATGGCAGCATGTTATTCCATGCCGCCCTAAAGAAGCAGAGACATCCGAGCTGTGAGACAAAGCCCAATTCACTGGGTCGGTGCGTGCCACTAATCACAGTGAAGCCTGGTATCTTTTAGATAGTTTAGTCTGCATGTCTCGGATGGCATTTACCAATTAGTTAGACCGGGTTGTGCGCGGCTTCACTGTCATGGAATTATGCCATTGTGTGTAGTTTACACAGAATAACCACACGTGGTGTGCATGGTATGCATAGTGATAGCATATAATAGTACTGCTCATTTGCGGAGTACCGTACAGTCAATTACATAAATTCTCTCTCCGCGTTGTAGAGACGAGTAATATTTTTGCAGGAAACTCCTTATAAGAAAGCAACCTTGATTTTAAATATTTCACCTGAATAGGAAGGCAAGCTAAATACTGCCCCTGAACATGCGAAGATGTGAAATATGATGGGAGAAGTGTCTCGAAGATCACAAGCTTGATAGCATGCATTCATAGTCTAGCTACTAACTTAATAGAGGATTCACAGATCTTGTGGGACTATTTACACGAGGGATAAAGCTATATGCATATAAACTATGTACGATTTACGATCGAGATTAGCTTAACTCTTTTGTTGATCTGTTCATAACGCCCTTGTGTCAAGCCGACCTGAAAAGTATTGTCTGACTGGTAACTGAGACCGAGAGTCATACGATACCGCTCGAACATCAACATCAATCACATCCCCGAAAGGTCTTCCTCCTGTTTCAGTCGACCAACATCCTCATCTTTGTCCCAGATCACCAGCACTTCTTTTCCAAGGGCATCTAAGCTGCCAGTAGCTGAGGTTTGATTTGTGAAAGTATTCGTCAGGTATCCTTATCTGGAGGTCAGACAAGTTGACCAAACTAGTGCCCGTGTCCAGAGTGTAGTTAGCAGACTCAAGGAACTTTGTGGCATTGCCTCCGTCATTTCCATCAGAGTATGATCCTGTGGTTCTGTCCGCCCCGGACATTACAACTTTTTCTTGCAAAACATCCTGCAATAGGGTGCGTTGATACTCGTTGACGCAGAAGGATAAGTTACATTCTTGACCGCTGACACTGGTTTTCTCCCAAGTAGTTCTATTCTCGTACCAACTTTCGTTTGCGACCAGGTACTGTAAAGTCATTATTATTGTATTTAGATGACCGATGTTGATGGTGTCTGCTGGATTCGTTGTGACTCTCGTCGTCAAGTACGTATCTGAACAGTTGTCGTTCTCGGACGTGCATTTTGTTTTGCGGTTATAATTACATAGACTGGGGTTCGTGCCTGGGACCTGGTACTTTGTATATGTGAGAGTCTTCTGGTTTTGGTTGATATTTGCTCCTGGGTCCTGATTACTGACATCAGGAACCTTGCCGTTTCCCCATTTCGCCGGCAGATAGATCTCGGGTACCCTAGTACGCCCGGTAGTCCTGACCTAGGACTGAGATATATCCTCGCATTTGTGGCAGACCGCGATGGAAGCAAAGTTGGCCCAAGAGCAGTTGCCAGATGCACAATCGAACCCCGGTTTCAGATTCTGAGGCGTGATCAGAGGCGAGAAGCCACTCCAAACAGCTGCCGTCATGCCTATGTCGTCCTCGGCGTATTTGTGAATAAATCCGCGCAATTATTAATCACCCCGAGCTGGGTATATCAGACCCCTCAAAGTGCTTTGGCTAAGAATGACATGCATACATACACCATACTTTACAATAAACAAAAGTTCCAGCTGTGTAACGAGACTCCTCGGAAAGATTACGATCGCGGAGTGGACAGCCTTGGGCAAATGGACAAATGAGGAATTGTCAAATTCCAGAACCTATCCAAGTGAAATATTGCATTTATTTATAAAATCCATTTGCCTGCGTCCGTTTAACTGAATGTCAGTTTCTGCTAATATTTTATTTGAACATGGTCTGGTACATCCTCCCAGGTGACCTTAATATATTCAAGTGGTAGGTTCTACGGTTTATATCAGAATTAATATGGATGCTTTCATATAACTTTTGTCGGGTAAAATCAACCACTTCTCCACCAAATTACGTGAGTTTGTCGTCAATTATGTGCGGACTTATAACAACGATAAATGGAGCCGCGATGACGGCCGCAATGACGTCAATCAACGTCAGACTTCTTTTTATGCTGCTTTCCGTGGGCCATTTCAATATCAGTTCTAACATCTCGAAATTCAATCCTCTCGCTTCTTTTAATCGCTTTCAAGCTCGAAACTATCACCAAAATGGTCCTCCAATACGAAGGGTCTGAAATCCCTATTTCCTTCGCATCATGCAGCATCCCCATGAAGATCAAAGCCAGCCTACCCGAGAAGCTACGGGCTATGCAAAAGGCAGGCTTTGACGGAATAGAGCTGTCTATGCCCGATATTCTCGGCTATGGCGAACTTATGAACGGATCGCAGCCGAAGGAGGATGACTATGATACTATTGCCGATGTCGCCAAGCAGATCAAGTTGTTGACGGATGAGCTTGGCTTGAAGATCATGATGCTGCAGCCGTTTGCGAACTTTGAGGGTTGGAAGAAGGGCGAGCATAATGAAGAGAGAAAGCAGGCTTTTGATAAAGCTCGGGGGTGGATTAAGGTCATGGAAGCAGCTGGTATTACGTTACTCCAGGTATTTCACTACCCAAGTTGAATCATTCTTCAGCCAATTACTAATGCAATCTAGGTGGGCTCATCCGACTCTGAAGGAATCTCATCTTCCTTCGATGATCTGGCTGCCGATCTTGCAGAACTAGCAGATATGCTCGCCGAAAAGGGCTTCAGCATCGCCTACGAGAACTGGTGCTGGGCCACGCACGCTCCCACATGGAAGACAGTCTGGGAGATCGTCCAAAAGGCCAACAGACCCAACATTGGTCTATGTCTGGATACTTTCCAAACAACAGGTCTTGAATGGGCGGACCCAACTAAGACTGATGGCTTAGCCGAAGCAAGCAGCCACGAAGAGCGTGAGACGCGCTGGAGGAAGAGTCTCGAGGAACTTTCTGCTACCGTTCCTGGGGATAGGATCTATCTGCTGCAGATCTCCGATGGGTATAAGATGGATCCGCCTATTGAAGACAAGAAGGACGAGAGTGGAAGTCGACCCAGATGCCGCTGGAGTCATGACTATAGACCGTTGCCGTACGATGGGGGCTATTTGCCGGTGAAGGATATGCTGCATGCTGTTCTCAAGACTGGGTTCAGGAGTTGGTTGTCTGTGGAGGTTTTTGATGGGATTAAAGGAGAGGATACGGATATGAATGCGTATACGGGGGAGGCTGTTGAGTCGTTGAAGAAGTTGCTCACTACCAGCGAATAGTTTAACATCGTAATTAGTCGATATATGTTTATAAAGCAGTTCAGAAAGATATTCATGTGTTAAAAGTTCATCATAATATCTAAATCGACTGTTTACTTCCAAAGCCGGTCCTCTAATCATGATGTTACCACAGGACCTTCCCAGCAGACTATCATATCATATCCGTCAAGACACAATTTCCCACACAACCTCTATAGCACACTAATACTCAACAGGTTCTCTCAAGACACCTTACTTGTAACCGCGGTATACTCAACCAGGTCATCCAAAGCACTATCATGCTCCTTCTCAATAACCTCAACATGCTTAGACGAACGAGGTGTGATGGAACAAGGGAACGGCAACGGGCTTGAGTTGAAACCCTCTGAGTAAGCAAAACTATCAGGCGTAAGCATCTAAACTTCCGAACACAATTGGTTTAGTCAACTTACATATCAACATCAATATCTTGTCCTTTCTCATTCTTCTCGGGGTTGATTTCAAATCCCCAGAGTATACGTGCAATGTTGAGCGTTACAGATGCAGCTCCGAGATGCATTCCAGGACAGATGCGTCTACCCCAGCCGAAAGCACTGTGGCCCAGTGTACCGGGATACTCACGCTCCTGCATGAAGCGCTCTGGTTTAAATTCGTGAGGTTCTGGGAAATCGGCTTCGTTGAGATGCACTGGCCGTGTTAGTACTGCTAGTCAGAAAGTACACAGTATATCTTACAAGTCCAGAGAGGAGCAATGATGGTGCTTCCCTTGGGGATGAACATGCCTTTGTATACATGGTCTGCTGTACTAGCATGGGGAGTTCCTCCGAGGACAGCTACAGGGCGCCATCTGAGGGTTTCGGAGGCAATGGCTCTGACGTATTCAAGCTTTGGTAGGTCGTCGAATGTGGGCAGTCTATCAGGTCCCACGACTCGGTCAAGTTCTTCTTGTGCCTTGGGGATAAACTGAGGTCCGAATTTGACACATGCGAGTAGGAAACTTGCAAGTGATCCCGCGGACTGACAAACTGTTAGCCCTTTTTATGATAGGGATTTGGAGGAGAAGTAGATATACCGTCTCAACACCAGCGCCAAAAGGTGATCCTGCTGTATATGCAATTTCCAGATCACTCATACCAAGATTTTGCTGCTCCTCAAGAAGATGTTTCGCGAAACAAGTCGGCGCAGTTCCTTTGGCTATTTTATCACGAACTTCATCCATAAGTTCGGTGTAAAGCTGGATGTCTTTCTTTCGCTGCTGGAGCACTTCAGCCTTCCAGGGAGCTAAGAAGCTTGGTAGATACTTGAGGGCAGGGTAGCGCTCGACTGCATACTTCCCAGGGATGCTAAATAGAATTAGTGTATTTCCGTAATATGGCAATTGTAAACTTACTTGACCATTGTCAGACGCTCCATCGCTTCAGCATTTCTCCTCACCACGATATCACTTCTGACATCCTCAACCCGTCGTCCATAGGTAACAGTGACAATCACAGATGCAGCATATCGCTCCAAATGCATTCTGAAATCCGCAGGCGTCTTCAACAGATCATGTAGCAAAACCTTGGACTCAAGACTCTGAATCGGTCGATACTTCTCACTCTGTCGCTGCATAAATCCACTATGCAATAGCTTCCTCCACCGCCTCCAGTAAGACGCATAGGGGGCCATCAAACCTCTCATGCCACCTGATAGCAACTCGCCGCCCATTATAAACCTTGGTCGGGAGGAAAATACTGCGCCGCGCTTCTCGAGAAGGTCCCAGGCAGCTTGTGCAGAGCCCAGGATGATAGTCGGCGTAGGACCGAGCTGGAGATAGACAATGTCGCCATATTGCTGGCTGAGTTCTTGGAACCAGAGCCAGGGCTTTCGAATGCCTGTCTTGATGGTCTTGGGACCGGGAGGGAGTTGGGAGCGATGTGAGTAGAGCTTCCATTCTTGTTGTAGCTGGGTTGTTTTAGGAATTGGTAAACAACGAGATACTATTGGTGGAATGATACATACCCTGGGGAATATCAGGACCAGATAAACAAGGCCCACGGCCACAGTGGCGTAGGCGATGAGATTAATTACCATCTTCTAGGGATACAGGTACAAATCATGAAACAAGTGATAAAATCAACCCTTCGTCGGGCATTTGGTGAGATGTAAGTCGGTAACCACACGGTAATAAACTGACACAAAAGATGACCAAACGACAACTCCTCAACTGCCACGTTCAATTGCCGACCCAAATCAGCCACCCCCGCGTCCACGACTCATGATAAACCAGCTTAAACGCTTTAAAGGATGCTCAAATGACTATCTCACCCTCGAAGCGAGCTGATCTTCCCCGTCCTAACCCCGCGTTCTAAACTGCAACCGGCTTCGCCAAGACTTCAAACCCGGGGAATTGGATCCCCGGACAACGTGATATCCTTGTCGGTCGGTAAATCTTACCCCGAATTTTAGATAAATGGTGTACATAAAGAGTGTTTGGTGACATTGTGGGTGATCTGGGTATTTGTGTTATCTTTAGACTTATGGTTGCAAAGATGAAGAGTGACGCTTGGCTTAGCAAGCCTTTTCTAACTTCCATATTCCTCGGAATTGGAGGTTTTCTCTATGGATTGTGAGTTGATTTGTAGGATCAATCGTGGCACTAGCTCACATACCCCAGCGACTCGGGCATCATCACTCCCAGCTTGGCCCTGAGTTCATTCCTCACGTATTTCGGGAAGCCAGATCCTCCTCTTCGCGGTGCCATTGTGTCTATGTATCAAGCTGGAGGTAAGAACTGCACCTTTTAGTGAGACCCAATGCTAATATCATCGCAGCATGGCTGGGAAGTGCTTCGGTTGGTATCACTAGTGACAGACTAGGTCGACGGAAAGCGATTGCGTTTGGCTGCATTTGGGGTGTTGTTGGTGGTGCTATCATGGCGGGAGCAGCTCATGTTGCTATGCGTGAGTGGTCATATACAGCTGTTTGTTGCTTTTCTAACAAATCCAGTGATTATCGGGCGCATGTTGGTTGGCTTTGCTGTTGGGACCATTACCGGTGTCTCTCCCGTATTCGGAGCAGAGATCGCCAAGGTACGTTCTTCATGGCCCCCTATTATCACTATGGAATTATTAAGTGTATTCTAGACTCACGAACGAGCCAAAGTCACTGCCGTTAACCAAATGAGTAAGTCACATACACATCCACATCCACATCCACATCTACTGTCAGCCTCAAACTAATACACTCAGTGACCGCCTGGGGCTTCTTCGTCGCCCTCTGGATAGGCGTTGCCGAAGGAAAATGGCACAATCCCAACCAATGGCGTCTTGGCTTCGCTATCCAAGCCATCCCCGCCCTCATCCTCGGCGTGGGTGTTCTCTTCCTCAGCGAATCCCCCCGATGGCTCTGCCTTAAAGGCCGGCACGACGAAGCCGAAAAGGCGTTTCATAGCTATCACTACGATGGAACGAACGAGGAATGGTGTCGCACTGAGTTCACCATCATCCAGGTCAACATCTCTGAGGAGCTGCAGGCCCAGGGAAGACTCTCGTGGGGCGATCTTCTCAAGACTCCTGCTTTTAGAAAAAGGCTCTTTGTAGGATGTTTCGTCTGGGCTGCGGCTATGCTATCGGGTATTTCCTTCGTGCAGTACTACCAGACTGCTATCTACGCCACGCTTCAGTTTAGCCAGGATCGGCAACTCCTCGTCAGTGGCCTCTACGGCTCTGTTGCGCCAGTCGCCTGTCTACTCTCGTTGTTCTTCGTCGATAAAATCGGGCGCAAGAAGATTCTTGTTCTCAGCTCTTCGCTACTGTCGGTTTGCTACTTGATCATTACTATCCTTGCGGCCAAGTTCCCTGCTGTCCCTGGTATGCCTACCAATGCTGCCGCGCAAAGGGGCCTTATTGCTTGTATTTTTGCTGTCTCGGCGAACTACTCTGCTCTTCTTGGGCCGATGACTTGGATTATTCCGTGAGTAATGTGTAGATAGCTTGTGGACATGTACTGATGACGAATAGTCCAGAGGTTTTCACTACTGAGCTGCGAGCTAAGGCAAATGCTATTGTTCAAGTCGTTCACTATTCCATTAGTTTGATCATCACACAGTGCTCGCCAATTGCCTTGGCTGAAGTAGGATGGAAGTATTACGTGAGTAACACCTCGAACTGTGTACCAGCATTAAACCTGACTATTTCCCAGATCCTCTTTGTCTTGACCAACGCACTTTGCGCTGTCATCTTCTTCTTGGTGTATCCTGAAACTCGAGGTAGGAAAGTCCCCCAAGATAGTTGAGTCTATATGCTGACACGTGTAGGTAAATCTCTCGAGGAGATTGACGAGATCTTTGGGGATGTCAAGATTGTGCATGAAGAGGATGTCAGGTTTTCTGAGAAGGGTGGCGTGGAGGCCATCGAATTGCGGGATAATCGCATTATTTAGGGCTGTGTAGCTGTAGATGATATGCAATACTGGTGAACCAATATCCATGTCTGGATTTCTGGTATTCAATAGTTCGCGGGGAACCTTTTTGCATTTCCCTTGTACAACATCTTCCTGCCTATGTATCTCCAAACCCGTGGTGTCCAAACTGGTTCCGCTACTCTTTAACACAACATATCGCAACTTGGCTATCCAAGCACTCTGTGGTCTTCCAGCCTCTTTTCTCGGAGGTCTCACAGTTAACCTCCGCGGCATCGGCCGCAAAGGCACTGGGTGTGCCGTATGTCTCTGCACCAGCCTGTTCCTCTTCTTGTTTACCCAGGCCAAGACACGGGCAGCAGTCCTGGGCTTCTCATGCGGGGTTGCTTTCTTCCAGAACTTGACTCTGGGCTTGTTGCATGCTTATACGCCTGAGCTGTTTCCGGCACCGACGCACGGTACAGTTAACGGTCTTGCGATGCTGTTTAATCGTTCGTCTGTACTTGGTGCGACGCTTATTGGAGCATATGTTGGGTTGACTACGAGTGTGCCGATTTGGATCTCTGCGGCGTTGTTTGCCGTTGTGGGTTTGATGTTTCTTACCTTGCCTTATGAAAGTTGTGGCAGGACTGCATCGTAAATGTCAAAGGACCTACAACTATGCCGGCTAGACAAGGTTGGTACAAGATTCGTGCAGACAATTAAGTATTTTCGTGTTGGAACTGCATAATAACTTGCGATCGTCAAGATCGCCATATGACTTGAGTATATACATAGAGAAGAAAAGTGTAGTGCCTAGATCTAAACACACTGAGAGTACCACTCACTGTGCTTGGTGCACTTCAAGCCAGACGCGCACTTCGTAGGGCCGGTGTAGCCAGCACCACCACATTGAGCATAGGCCGCAGCAGTAACGCCAGACTCAGTCTTGACAACCGTCTTTTGGGCAGCAGGGGCAGAAGTCTTGGTGGCAGCAGGCTTCACAGTAGCAGGCTTGGTAGTAGTAGGCTTGGAAGCAATAGGGGCAGTGGAGGCTTTGCTCCCAGTTGAAGCAGCAGCAGAGCCAGAAACACCCGTCTGCCAGCCGCGTTCACGCGAAAGCTCATACCACCAATTTCGAAGCATCCATCCATCAAAATCGGTCACCTCAGTCGCCGAACCAGCAAGCATGATGAACTTATCCTGGCCGGTAGGTGTCCAGTCGTAGAAATCATCGAGAGCAAAAGTATGGCCAATCTCGTGCTGAAGAATGTGGATGTTTTTGGTGCCAAGGAGCTGCATAAAGTACTCGCGACCAATACGCTGGCCCCAATCTCCTCCTGCACCGCCCTCCATACCATCGGTGAGCCACAGCGAGTTGTCGTAGTGTCGCTCAGCGCCTCCGGGGCAGCTACTGTAATCACCATTCTGGTGGAAGAAGCGACCGCACTTTTCAGAGCATTGCGGAATACCCTCGGCATCGGTATCGGTGTAGATGTCGAGACCCTCAGTAGAACCCTGGAGGAGGCTTTTGTTCTTGACGGCCCAGCCAACAACATTGATCTTAACATCCTCGTAAGGAAAGTTGTCCCAGCCAGAAACCCACTTCATCCAGCTGGTGTACGAGTCCTGAAGAGCAGCAGCAACCTTTGTGCGCTGCTCAGCTGTAACAGAAGCGCTAGACTCCCATCGAACACAAACATTGAGCTGACCTTTACCAGCAATGACCTGGTCCCAGCCGTAGTTCTTGAAACCCAAGGCATCGCTGTAGGTGCTTACCTCGTGGTCCCAGACCTCCTTGAGAGCACCGGCGAGGTTAGAGGGTGGGTTCCATCCTGACTGACGCTTGGCGGGACGGTTACGAGGGATGTTGTTCCATGATCGGGCTTTGACGGGGGCAAGGGACTGCCAAACTGAGCTGTCGAGATCGGATTTGGCTGAGTTGAAGGAGTGCGCTGCGGTCGATGCAGCGAGAGCAGTGAGACTGGCGGCAGAGAGGAAACGCATGGTGATGTATAACGAGTGGAATTGAAAAAGAATGAAGAGTAAACGAGTGTGAGGTTGGGAGTAAATGAGAGCAAAGAGCGAGAGCGTCTACCAGAGAAAGCTTGTCCCATCAACAAAAGACAGGACGAATAGGTCGTATTATATAGTATAGCCTCAGATGGTAGGGTAGTAGGTGGAAACGAACCATGGGATGTTACAAGAGGTTGACAGGATCTCTATTGGCGGAATAACAAAATAGTAAAGACAATATCCGCTGATGGTCTGCATCTGTACTGGCTTCAACTTGTCTGACTAGCTTCATCCTTGTTAAATTAAACTATAACCTCTCAACGGTGTCTCGTCGAAGTCTTGTTCAAGCTTCCATTTCGTATTGAATAGTCTAGGAAATGAAACATGTCAAAATTCCCCGATAGGCTCAATCTCCATTCCGTCGTGTCATTTTTAGATGATATCTTGACCTGAAACAGCCTAGGTGAACAAGGTCAATCCGAACCCGCGGGTCAAGATGATTTGCATGGATAAGTGCGAGTTTATACGCGTATTCTTGATAGCGTCTGGTATAAGTGACAGGCACGTGAGCGCGGCCAAACCCGACTCGGGTTTAGACCCGAGAATTCGTCTTCTTATGCAAACCCGAAGCCCCGCTTGTAACTACTCATCCAGCTCATATCGAAACGCGACACAATGCGAACGACAATAGCTTGTGAAAGGTATTTCATGGTCATTTCCAAACAGCTAAAGATATGGTTCTAATGTTATTGTAGATGCAGGTAATGTCAATTAGTCCAATATGCAAAGGCTGTCAAAGTCTGACCACCCTCATACAGAAGATCAAAGGTCAAATGCAGACATGATGATCAGCCCCCGTGTGCAGGCTGTGTAAAGAGTGGTTATACTGAAACATGCACCCTGAGTGGCCCTGTTCTGGGTCAGAGCTCACAGGCTAAATCGAGACCGAATAAGAGACAGCGGGTCAGTATCAGTCAGACGCAGAGCATGGATAATGTCTCGGCGGAGAATAACTGGCAAGATGTCAATCAAGCCTTTGGTCAGACCGCTCGAGCACAAGTGATAAGTGCTATCAACCTATTTCGTGCCCAATTTCCCGAGTTTGGATTCCTCCATGCAGATGATCTAGAGTACCGTGAGGATGACCTCTCTGTCGTCCAGAAACTTCGCCTCCTCGCCATCGTCGCAGTGTCACATCGATACATAGAAACATACTCTACAGAGACTAACAACCGAAACATCTTGTTCCTAGCCAGCGAGGCACAAAAGAGGGTAACGAGTGGCCCGAACCTCGCTCTCATACAAACCTTCCTTATCCTGTCACTCTGCAACTGGGGCGACGGCGATGGCTTCAACGCATGGATGCACTGCGGTATCGCCACGAGAATGGCGCAAGGGCTGCTCAGCACTGGCTTCGCGAGCTGTGGCAAGAGGGAAACACTTTCTGAACTTGAGAAGAGGACGCTGTGGACTTGCTTCAAGATGGATAGGCTGTTGAGCTGTGGGAAAAGACGACAGGCTATGTTTCCTGATGAAGAGATGCACTTCTCTCTGCCCGCCAACGATACACAGTTTCTCTTTGGTCAGACATCCCAATCCTCTCCTTTGGATGACAACCTGCGGCGATATGGGCCTGATGACCATCTTGTTCTTCTCATCCAGGGTCTACGTATATGGTCGAGAGTTCATACGTGGATTGCAGAGGGTGGTAGAAGGCAGCCTGGTATGACGGAGCCGGAGCAATGTCCTTTTAACGAGACTTCGCAGTGGCATAAGATGAAGCAGGACTTAATCAAGTGGAGGGAGTCTCAAGATATGTTGATGAAATACCCTGGTACTAAAGTATCCGTGCATGCTCAGCGTGGACAGGCCGAGAGATTTGGATACATCAACTTAGTTTACTATGTCAGGTAAACTGCCAGGTTCTCAGCTCTTGAAACATACTCACCAAGTTTACAGTTTACTCTTCCTCTGCCGAGAATTCATCCCCTTCAGTCCCGTAGACGAAGTCAAACCCCGAGGACCCATCGAGCCGCCTCTCCTAAAAGCAAGAGGCCCCGATGGATTCTGGTCCCAAAACACTTTCGATCTCTACGACGCCGCAACTCAAATATCAGCTCTGCTCGCCGATCTAGAACACGTAGGCTGTCCACTGCGTACGCCGTTCTCCGGGCTATGTGCGTTCTCCTCAACGCTCTGGAGTACATACGGCTCAGCGTTTCCAAACTTCATGGGCTTTTCGGAAAGTCAAACCGCAGAGGCGAATGCGCAGGCTGAGAGGACTATGGCTTGTCTTGTGAGAATTGGGAAGGTTTGGAGACTTGCGGAGGAGTGGATCGATGTGCTTAATACAGCGGAGAGTATCATGACCCGTGTGAGTGAAGGGAGACGGGTTAAGCGCTCGCGGTATGATTATCCAGAGTTGGAGGACTCTATTCACCTGGCGCCATTACAAGGGATGCCTCGGTTGACCTTTGATCCGCTCACGTCAGCATCCGTCAACTCTGCGGGTGATGATGCCTCGAAGTTGCATCAATTGGTAGCAGGAGACGTAGAGGCAGGGACGGAGGCTCAAGAAGGGTTTCTTGTTCTGGAGGATTCGATGACTGGGAGTGAGTTTGTGGGGGAGGATTGGTGGAGGCTTTTGTCTTTTTGTGATGATCCGCATCTTCTTTCGACGAGTATTGATAACGTTGGGGATGACAATGTTGAGTAGTTGTAATATTCTATAGTGAGTTTAATGTTGGTTGTAGTTAGAGCCGAGTATGAGTGTAACCCGAAAGTTGTGTCCAAACCCGAACCTTGTTCTAACCCGAGGAACTCGTAGGATCAAGCCGACTAGACTACATGCCTCCACCTTTTCTTTCAACTGTGATATAAATTTGTCAATCTCATTCACTCAGTTCTTAATCATATCGTTACTCTTCGTCAACAAGTAACACAGTCGAACCTACATCTATACTGAACAACTTCTTTTACGACAATGGGCGACCTTCAATACTTGGCCTCGGAGCCACATCTTATGCACCGCTCTCTTCTCAACACTCCTGAACCCGTCGTCTCCGCGTCAGGCGTCTGGATCACGCTCTCCTCCGGCCGCAAAATCCTTGATGGTTGCGCCGGCGCTGCTGTAGCTATCGTCGGTCATGGAAACACTGAAGTTCGTGATGCTATGATCGAGCAGATTTCAAAAGTGTCGTACGTGCACACAATGACCTATACGACAGACAGTGCAGAAAACTTAGCCAATTATCTTCTCGAGGGAGAGCCGTTTGACCTGACGAGGGCGTATCTCGTGGGCTCGGGGAGCGAAGCTATGGATTCAGCTATGAAGCTCGCTCGCCAATATCATGTTGAGAACGGACAGCCACAGCGAACACGCTTTGTTTCGAGGAGACAAGCTTATCATGGGAACACTATCGGTGCTATGAGCGTGAGCAGCAACTTGGCCCGAAGAGTTCCCTATGAAAACGCAATCTTGCTCGATAACGTGAGCTACGTTAGCCCCGCATACGAATACCGGGTGAGAAAAGACAACGAGACGGAAGAGGAGTACGCAAAGAGATTGGTTGACGAGCTCGAGACTGAGTTCAAGGCTGTCGGACCAGACAAGATCATCGCTTTTATAGCAGAGACAGTTGGAGGCGCAACAGCAGGCTGCATCACCCCACCAGCTGGATACTTCGAAGGCGTGGGAAAGGTTTGTCGGAAGTACGGTATTTTGTTGATCCTCGATGAAGTCATGTGCGGAGTTGGACGATGCGGGACGTTTTTCGCTTTTGAGAAAGATGGCGATGTGCGTCCTGATATCGTCACGACTGGGAAGGGTCTGGGAGGAGGATATGCGCCTATTGCTGCGACGCTTGTTCACAGACATATCATCAATACGCTCAAGAAGGGAACGGCGAGTTTCAACCATGGACATACGTATCAAGCTCACCCTGTGAGTTGTGCCGCAGCGCTGGCGATTCAGAAGATCATCAAGAGAGATGACCTAGTGTCTCGCTCAGCCAACCTCGGGGACCGTTTACACAAGTCTCTCGTTAAGGTATTTCAGAATCTTGAATTTGTGGGGGATATTCGAGGTCGGGGGTTGTTCTGGGGGATGGAGTTTGTGCAGGATAAGAAGACGAAGATGCCGTTTGATAGCAAGATTCGCTTTGGTGTGAAGGTGCAGGAGAGGGCTTTTGAGTTGGGGTTGGCGGTTTATCCGGGGACTGGGACAGCTGATGGGCATAAGGGAGATCATATCATCTTGTCTCCTCCGTTGACGATTACAGAGGAGGAGATGGATGTGATGCTTGGTTTGTTGAAGGAGGCTTATGATGATGTTGCTGCTACCTTTAGTTCTACGAGTTAAGGGTAGCGACATTGATGCTATGTCCATGTACAATTTTAATTCACCCATTTGAGCAAAGCAGACTAAATTGACTATCTGGGAACGTACGTCAAACTGTCTTCTACATCAAGGGCGATGACAGCGAGCTAGTATTAGATTTTTGTTATGTACCGCAGGCTTGACTTTCCCCCAATCATCAATCTGACGACTTTTCAAGTATGTAATAATGAGCCTATCCTCCTGCTTGGGGTGAGTATTCCAGCTGCCTGCCACTACATAGCTGTGAGTTGATCTGGTGCAATATTCGAGATAAGCACAATGAATTTCAATTCACTGAGACAATATACAGCATTTAAATAAGAGTGTCTATGGATCAGTAAGAATATTTATAGATCTTAGTAATGACACGGTTAAAATGAAGGTTTGGGCCATGTAAAGTGATGGGCCGCTCACTTGGCTTTGGTGTGTTGAAATAGTGCATGACAGAACTAATTGAGGACCAAGTGGTCAGTGAAGAACAACAAGACTATTGTCGTGCTGGAATAAAACACCTTGTGTTCTCGACATACGATGTGAAGATGACAGAACGTTTTTGACACTCCAGAACTTGGTGATAGTCCCTTCGAGTGTGAACACTAAACTCCACCCCCACTACTGCTCGCGAGAGGATTATAAAATGGTGTAAGCAACACCTTACCTAATCATCGGGCTTATGGTCTAGGGGTATGATTTTCCCTTCGCATCTTCAATTCGACATTGTCGGAAGAAAGAGCATGGGAAAGGTCCGGGGTTCAATTCCCCGTGAGTCCATGGTTTTTGTCGATGGCGACGACTATCTTTTTGAGGGTTGTGTCAGTGGGGGTAGTATGGTAAAGAAGATAAGACACTACGCTTGGACGTTGCCGAGATGTAGCGCTTTGGAGAACGGGTAGAGTTGGCGGGTGTAGCGTCTGGATGGAAGTATAATCGATAATGTGGTACGTTGATCTGAGAGGGCATAACGGAGAATCGCAGTAATGGTTCTGTTCGAGTTCTACAATACAAACAATTTATACCAGTTGTTTGTCTCCTTGAAATTGGTTCATATGAACGGGGCTCATGTGTAACCATTGCACGAACAGCTTCTCCAATTTGGCTCTCGAATTGACGTCAACAGAGTCGAGTCTCATAAGCACTTACTAAAAGGCACCACCAGATAAGAGTAGTTTCAAATTCGTATGAGAAACTCACCAAGCGTCGTGTAATTCACAGGCCATTACGACAGAGGCAATTAAAGAACGACTTGTCTTTACTCACTTGTTTTTAGTACGTTTTATTGTCCAGGAAAGATGAAGAGAAGTGTGAGAGGACACTGGCGAGACACGACACAGTGGAACTTGAATGCAATTAAAACATTGTTCTTGCAACCAACCAATGATAGGGCTTATGGTCTAGGGGTATGATTTTCCCTTCGCATCTTTGAAACAGTGCTTGGGAAAGGTCCGGGGTTCAATTCCCCGTGAGTCCATCTCTTTTTGCTATTTTTGCTTGATCATGGCAATCTCGTTAGACCTGTTTGGTGATTAAATGTTGTTGAGAGACGATGACATGATGAAATGTTATGATTGTGGTCAAGGTTGTGTAATCTTTTTATTTGTCCCTGCTTTTATGATTTCCACAATAGCAGATAGCATTTCATGAACAATCCCCTGACAATGAATTTATTTCCCTTGTATCATGCGCGGCTCTGCAAGAGTCACATTCCAAGCGGAACAACTGACGTACACGCACCAATCGATTCTCAAACCTATTTATAATATGACAAAGGGCTTACTGTTTACAAAATCCATTAAATCACGTCACTCGACTATGCCCAATCCATTTAGTGACGAATATACATCCGGATTAAAACCCGGTATAGGGTGAGACACTCGGACATGGAAATGCCTGCGTTCTTCAACGACGCGTACCCGTGCTGCACTACGTATATAAGCTTAGATTTAAGAAAAACCCTGTTTTAGTAACGAGATACAAAAGCCGAGAGAGCCTTGAGCGGGAGGAATATGCGCCAAGGTGTGTTTTGGACTTGTGAGTGGAAAAGAGACGGGAGTGGGTGAAACGGGCGCTCCCTGGAGAAGTTGGGGATGTGATGTAATGGCTGCAGCCTCTAATTTCTGTAAAGCCTGTGTGGCGTTGGCGGGTGGATGTATCAGCCGGATAATTTTATTTAATGGAGTTTGTTTTGTTTTTGTTAGGAATGAGAAGTGCCTGTTAGCTTGTTAAGCGAGTAAATGAGTCGCATCAGCAATATTGAGCATGACAGCATCAGTCATAATAATCAATAAGCATCACTGCCACGGAGATACGGGAGTATCACCAGAGGATTAGTAAAATCTCAATCGTGGCGGATATCCCGGCTCTCACGGTTTGTCTGGGCGCCAACCCTTTTGAGTGGCTTGAATTGGGTCTGGAGATTGCGCTGGCCATAAGAGCACGGCGTGTGACGTAGGGTGGCCCACTTGGACCGCGACCGGATCGTCTAAACTACGTAGGGGGCCAGGGTAACCACCAGGAAGGTCCAATGGTTCAGAGGCTAGAGACGTTCGCTAGGTCCGGGTAGGGGGCGGTAATCTTGGCTTCAGTGGCTACTGACGCTACAAAAGGCGGCTGATCGGACCTGGAACTAGGCCTAACCTGTCTTTTGTTGTCGCTGCTTAACCTGTTTCTGCTTGTTAGACTTTTTGCACCCTGACAAAGACTTCCCGTGGTGATGAACTAATAATACTAGTAACATCCTCATTCATCACCCTCACTTTTTTTTTTTTCTCTTCCCTTGCCTTGTTTTTCTTGGACTATGCATCTTTTCTGGGCATGGCTTCCAACGACCCTCACCAGCCTTCGGGCCATCTCCAAGTAACGGGCCAACCTGGCTACAACAACAATAACACCAGCGCTCGCCGCTCGCCGAGCCCTTCGAATCCCGTCCCCGCCAGTCCCGGGCCCGTCGAGGAGACAGCATCCGATTACTTTAACCCGCTGAGCCAAGCGCCCTCAGCACAGTCGCAGACTTCTTTATCATCATTCCCACGATTTCCATCGCAGACTTCCCTTTCCGGATTTCCCTCGTACCAAGAATCTCCATATTATCAACAAGCCCAACCGCCGCCGCGGAGACGACCCGCCGAACAATCGCGTCAACCTAGCATTCGAATCCGTCGAAATTCGAACGGGTCTGTCTACTCCAACCACAGTTCTATCAACGCACACCATTTCGAAGGCTTTGACGATAATGGCCGACCGCGCAGCATTTCGCAACCCGAGCGTGCCAGAGTCAACGATGGGAATCCCGCGCTTGCCCGACACTCCCGACGAGTGCCGCAGGCTGCTATGCCGCGACTTACAGAAGAGGGAGGACGCCCTAGTATGGCTGAGTTGGGTTTCAACGACGACGATACTTCCGCCATGTCTCCCGCTGCCTCTGCTCCTGACGAGACGATGAATCGGCGGCGTGGTCTGAACGGAATCCGACGAGCTAGTCGCTTCTTCTGGCCAGCAAACCATCACCATCGACGATCAGGCGATGAAGACACGATGGATGTACCTATGGGTCACCGAAATAACGCTTCAGACGATGAATATGACCAGGAGTTGGTGGACTGGCTAGATGTCATTGGTAAGCAACCCTACAACATCCCCGCAATATACCATCTAACATGATACAGACCCCGAAGTCCAAACTCTCTCGACTCTCACCAATGTCCAAAACTCTCTCTTCGTCCCCGATCTCGGCAAATGGATCAACCGTCGACCAACATACACTCTATCCCGCAACGATCCCCAAGCTGATTGGGCGAGAGGCGCCATGGCCGAAGAGCGACGACGTGAAGCCGCTCAAGAACCCCAAGAACCCACCATTCCTGAGGCTGCAGATGAAGACCCTCCTCATTTTCAGCGAAGCAATACCATTACATCCCGTTTGACCGATTCTCACTACGCCGCGCTTCCTCACGGAACTACCCTAGAAGGATGGACCCCGGAAGAAAAGGCAGAGTTGGACGATCACGTCCGACACATGCTGCACTCTCGACGTGCCAGGTTCAA
The DNA here is from genome assembly GCA_900312805.1 of Fusarium torulosum. Classification (NCBI taxonomy): domain Eukaryota; kingdom Fungi; phylum Ascomycota; class Sordariomycetes; order Hypocreales; family Nectriaceae; genus Fusarium; species Fusarium torulosum. The sequence goes on from ONZP01000244.1 coordinate 92,787, forward strand.
GCGTCGCATGAAGGGCTTTGGACAGTACGTCAGAAGACCCCTGGGTTTCCTTGTTACGCTCTACGCTACCCTCATTACACTCTTCGGTCTGGCCTGGGTTCTTTTCCTTATCGGCTGGATCTACGTTGGCGAGAAGCAGGTCTACACCGTTCACATCATTGACAGTGTTCTTGTTGCGCTCTTCGCCATCATGGGTGATGGTCTGGCGCCTTTCCGTGCTGTCGACACATACCACATGTTTTTCATCTGGCGCTTCTCGCGCTTGATCCAGAGGGCTGAAGAAGGCAAGAAGCCTAGAAAGAAACTGCAGAAGAAGACTGTACCACCAGGAGTTACCACCAACCTCGAAGAGTCGCACCTTACTGGCCACCAAGCCCGTGTTCTGCTCGAAGTTCAGGATTACAACCCTGAGAGAGACGGAACTATAGCAACCCCTAATAACCACCCTGAACCCCAACCCGAGAGTCCCGAGACGGTCGATCTGGAGCAAGCCAAGTCCAACGGTCCCGACTCCGACCAGCCTGCTTTGACGTTTGCTCAGTTCAAGAGCCTGCAGCACCACCAGAAGAAGATGGCCAAGTCGCATAGTTTCTACAAACCCAACGAGACATTTACCCACTTCGCCTTCCCCCGGAGCTATCTCATCGCCATCGTCATCCTCCTCGACTGCCACTCCTGTCTTCAGATCTCCCTAGGCGCCTGTACCTGGGGTATCGACTACCACACACGACCCATGGCGATCACCACCGTCATTCTCTGCGTGAGTATCACCTGCAACATCACAGCGGGACTCCTCATCAGCAGAGGCGATCGCAAGACTCGAAAGAAGGACGTGTGGGAGTTGCTCGACAGGCAGGAGTTGACGCAGGATGCCATCAAGCATATGGAGAAGAAGAAGAAGGAAGAGGAGAAGAAGGAGGAGAAGGAGCAACAGAAGGAGACTTCGGATAGAGAGGATGGGTCGAGCAGACGCACGTCTAAGGAGTTTAAAAAGCTGGTCAAGTCGCCCAGCTAAGGAGGATACACGAACTGAGTGAGAGGAGGTAATGAGGAATAACATACGGATATGATGATTACGGTTTAATTCATACCTAATTGATATAGAACATGAAGCATGTAGCAACTGTGTTAATTGAGCCTTTGTTTTACCCGAGTTACTGTATACTTGAGTGGTGTGTACTTAATGGTAACCACCAACACCTGATACCGCCAAAGGGTGTGTCGTTCTACTGGATTTTCGATCGGCCATTGACAATGAGCCCGCTTATCTGTCAATCACACCATCGTGGGCCAATGCACCTCGTCTCGTTTCGCAGAGTTTAGTAGATCCAGAGACCCTGCATTTTCATGCCCCGCTATGTTTTTCATGGTTCGATGTGTCAATTGCCGATGCAAGACGATGATCAATAATGGCCTGTGCCTCAGGCGACTGTGGAGAGTTTTCGGGGTCTAGTTCTTACCTGAGTTTATTTCTTTTACTTGCAGATTGTGAGAATGTAGCAAACTGAGAACGAGTGGCACAGCATGCATATAGTTCACTGGACAAAAAAGTGAAGTTGAAATCAGTGCCATCTTGTGGCATCAGTATAGTATTTGTTATAGTATAGCATATCATATTATATCATCGACACTTTAGGTTTTTACGTAGCATCTTTTTTTTTTCTTTTTTCTCTTACAATAAATCAACACAACACACATCTCGTTATATTCCAATCATGATGTGTTTCTGGTAAAATCCGAGAGCTGGTCGGTGACGACAAGACCGGCGACACTGGCGGAGGTGAGGGTGGCCAGGACACCGGAGATGAGAGCAGAGACGGCAAGACGGGCAACGTCACCACCTCGAGAGGGAGCGAGCTGGCTGAGAATACCAATCTGGATACCGAGGGAGCCGATGTTGCCGAAACCGCAGAGGGCGTAGGTGGCGATGAGCTGAGAGCGGGGGGAGAGGCCGTAGAACTCGGAGGTGGGGTCGTCGGTGGTGAGAGAGGTGAAGGCATTGTACTCGTTCTAGAAGAGGCTGTGTTATTATCGTGATCAGGATCAGTGGGGGTGAGAATGAGACTTACGGTGATGATCTTCTCGGCAATGAGCTTGGCGACGGGGAGAATGTCGCCGTGGCCTTTGGCGCTGTTGGTGCGCGAAACACCGAGCAGGAAGGAGACGGGGTAGAGGAGGTAGCCGAGGATGGTCTGGAGAGTGAGAGTAGGGTCGTTAATGTCGATGTATCGTCCGAACCAGGTCAGGAGGCCGTTGACGAAGGCGACCAGGGCGATGATGCAGAGAAGAGAGCAGATAATGGTACCGGCAATCTTGATTCCGAGCCAAGCACCGTTGGCGAAAGCGTGCAGGGCGTTCTCAGCCTTGTGCTCGTCGTCGTCGGGGATGACTACGCGACCGGCTGTGAGGGTCTCTTCGGTCTCGGGGTAGCGCATCTTGGAGATGGCCAGAGAAGCGGGAATGGACATGATACAAGAAGAGACAAGAGCCTCACGGTTGAGACCGAGGCCAATGTAACCAACAAGTGTAGATCCAGAGATGGTAGCGAAACCACAGGTCATGATCTGGTGAAGCTCGGCCTTGGTCATGTGAGGAACGAAAGGTCGCACAAGCATGGCAGATTCACCCTGGCCGATGAAGGGTGTGGCAGCAGCGACAACAGCCTCAGCGCCAGAGACTCCGAGACCCCAGAAGACGAAAGTGGCGAACTTGATGATGAACCACTGGATGAAGCCGATGTAGTAGAGCACCTGCACGAGCGAGATGAAGAAGATGATGGCGGGAATGACTCCGAAGAAGAAGTTTCCGGTCGCGGCAGTGTCGGGATCAGTCAGGAAGGCAACACCAGCGCGCGCAAAGCCAAGAAGATCGGCGGCGCGGTCGGCAATGAAGCGGAAGATGTCGTATCCGACGCTGGTTCGCAAGACGAACAGACCGATCACGTACTGGGTCAGCATGCCGCCGATGACAGTGCGCCAGTTGATAGCCTTGCGGTCGCGGCTGGTGACCCAGAGGATGAAGATGAAGACGGCCATGCCAAACAGACTCACGGCGCGGTTCTCGCGCGTGTTGTCGGCGACCTCCTCAGAGACGAAAGAGCCAACGAGGATAGCAGCGACGGTGACGGTGGCACCAGCAAGAGTGCGCAGCTTGGCGGGGATGGCTTCATAGACCTTCACGGCGCTGTGCTGCCAGACCCATTTGATAGGGGTGGAGACGTGACGGCTGGGAACGTGGAAGAAGACCAGACGGAGAGAAATGGCGAGCCACAGCAGGAAGGGAACGACCCAGTTCTTGTCGTTGCGGTGCAGGACAAGAGAGGCGATCCACCAGCCGGTGAAGAAGCAGAAGAGGATGAGGTGGATCAAGGGCCGGCGGTATCGGTAGAGGGGACCGGCCCTGCGACGCCAGCCGACGACAGCGACGCCGCTCTCGCTGTTTGTGCGGGCCGAAGCATCTAGGACGCCGGGCTCGGCCTTCTCGTGGTCGCTGTAGTCCGGAGGCGTGTGGCCGTGCTTCTCGGTGGACAGCATGTCCTTGTTGTCCTGGGAGTGACGCTGGGGAGGGACGACGCTGGGCGCGTCGGTGGTGCCGGTCGTGTAGACGGGGTCATCGTGGCCGGGAGCGTCGACGCGCGGGGAGTGGTGGTGATGCTGGTGATGGTGTTGATGGGCGGGATCGAGAGCTGGGTCCACGTTGTGCCCAGCGTGGTGGGGTGTTGAGTCAACAGCCATTGCGACTACTTTGTGAATATCTCACACAACAAAAAGAGTATGAATGTTGAGGTGAGTTTCTTTGGTCCTGATTAAAGGAGGAGTTTGAAAAAGCCTGGAGCTTTCAAAGCTTGAGCAGTGAAGCACAAGAGAAGAAGGGAACCCTGGGGACCGAGGCGGCGGGACAAGGGCAGTTTTTGTTTAAACCGATTAGCCCTAGTTTTGAATGGGGATCCAAGGTCAAACAAGAAAAAAATAGACCCAAAAGATCCTGCCGAGAGAGAGGGAAAGAGAGACGATCTTTTTTTTGCCCGTGGGTCGAGAATGGAAAAAAAAGACGTGGGGATGGCTCTACTTTTTTAACCCGAGGGACCGAGTGGAAGCTATTTTTTTTTTGCCTCTGGTGATACCGCAAGGGGGGGTGTGTGAGCAAGGAAAACAGATTATTACATGCAGTAGAGAGGCGGATTGATAGGCTAGAGGCTATTTATCTATTCTACCCCGGACAAAGACATGGTTGTGTTTATCTTGCTTGGCTAGAACGACGATCATTTGTGTGATTGTGGTTGCTTGGTCGTTGGTTGTTGGGTTAGGTTTTTGGGATTGGTAGGTGAGCACGCGGGCAGCTTTTTTTCTGGCGAGTCGAGTCCGTGCTAAAAAAGGACTAGCTAGAGACTAGAGACTAGAGACTGGAGACTGGGGAGCTGTAGGAAGGGACTTTGAAAGGGCCGCAGCTTATCAGTTGTGTCTCCATCTTTTTTGTCTTCGTCTTCGGAGTCGCCATGCCGTCTCCACGTTTGAAGTGATCCATCGTGTGGATTGATATATCGATCTATGATAAGGGAATAGCAGAGCAGAGCATAACGAAGTGGACAAAAGACATGAATCATTCAGCTAAATCGTAACCTAATAATTGATAGAGCTATACTATCCATACCGTGTCACCAGCAGAACATCTTCAAAGCGGTCAACTCTACTTTACCTACAAAATATACATCGCCACCTTTAGTAGGTACTCTCTCCCGGCCCATCGCTCGGCCGCTTCTAAGCCTATTCTGGCAGGTTGCTGGAACGTTTGAAAGGCGCCAATGCACGCTACCCGAGAAAAAGACCTCTCCACTGACGTCGACTCCACTGACGGACCAACAGTCCTCGCTGGGAATAGTGCCAAAGTCTAGGTGGGCAAAAAGACAACTCCAGATTGGACTTGCACTGCACGGCAATGGTTCTCTCCAATTGAGTCCAAATTTTTGCTGTTGGCTGTTGGCTGTAAATTACTGTACACCATCAAAAGGGCAAGTGGTCAGCATTTGATTGTCATAATTGACCAATACCATCTCAAAAGAATGCATTTCAGCTCAAGTTTGTTACTGTTACAGTGGTCTTGACGGGGGGAACTTGTGTAGATCAATCAGCCCCCTCGGTCACCAACTCTGGCCTGTTTCCCCGGGTCTACGTCTATACTCTATCTCTAACCATCCGTAACAATCTCCCATATCTATTGGCATCGCTCTTATCAACGTCTAGAGTCTAGACCTCGCAACCCCATTGACCAATTGACCCCATTAACCATATTCAACTCCCATCTCCGAGAACACTCAACCTAACATTTTTAAAGCCTGTCTCTTTTTAATACTCTCCCCCAGACACAAGCCTCAAACATCCACTAATTAACTAATCCTTAATCCTTAATCAAGAAGGCCAGCCACACCCGCTCACCTCCCAACTAAACCTCATGGGGTCACATCACAAGCTCTCCCCCCCTCCCTTGTCTCTGTACTATCGCTCCTTTAGGTAGGTCCCAGTTGACTTGTCTGCTCTTGGCTCTAAAACTGTTCCTTGTTCTGTTATGTAACAGGCTCAACTGTCTTTTTTCCCCAGGACGTTTGCACTCTATCTCACCCCCTGTCTCTGCATCTGCATCTC